>ML778082.1:1003471-1020737 GCA_009831015.1 Picea engelmannii | reverse complement strand
TTCATCTTCTGCAGGAACATGTTCATGACTCTCTTCATGAGCCATACTTGGTGAATGCCTCCTTGAAACTTGCGGTGATGATATAAGCTTCCTCCTTGAAGGATGAGAACTTGGCTCTACAATTTGACCTTCTCCTCTTGTGACTTTCAACCTTCTGAGAATCAGAAAACAAAACAGTTGCAAATAATCAAGTCTTCAAAAACCTATGCTCTGATACCAACTTGATCTAAAAATGAAGAAGACTTGTATTCTTGAAAATATTTGCAAGTTAAATTTTATGTGTTAAAATGCAAATGGATCAACTTTGCAACACAACTTTAATAGAATTTGCTCATTCAAGAAGCATATAAAAAGCATCAATAACAGTGAACAGAAAACACATAACACAACAAATGATAAAGGAGTTCACCCCTCTCTTGGGCTACATCTCCTGGTCCAACTTCCAATGGATCATTTGTATTATTTTCTCAAAGTGCTCAAAAATGTGCTTTACAATGCTCAAAATACCAAATAGAATGCTCCAATGGCTTCAGAACGTCCAAAAACCCCTAGCTGGGCTTTTTTGGCACCTCGTTTGGCCAAAAATTGAAGAAGATAGGCTTCCTGGAAGTCCCCCTTCAAACTCGCTGTCTCTGCATCTACAAAACGCACCCTTGTTGGCTCAACCTAGCCCACACGCATATTTAAGCGGTTAAACTTAGCACCGGGCACAACCTCACAACCGGTACAAACTGTCAAACGGTTACGTGTCGGCCTTTAACTACCAAGGCCCGTGGGCACATGGCCACCACATGACCGTGCATAATACAAAATGGGGCTAAGGTTCAAACCATATACAAAAATGTAGGATTAAACCGCACGCATACACAATGGTCACATGTTATATGTCAAACCGTGCACATACCAAACGGTTACAACACACACACACACACACACACACACACACACACACACACACACACACACACACACACACACACACACACATATTATGGTGGGTTTAACCACCCATAACATTGGTCGTATGCAATACATATATATAACCGTGGGTCGAGGCTTAGCCCCGACCCAGTTCGCACCCCAATTCACATATTTGCAAATTCAAATATATTAAAATGCATACATATGTTAAGTAACACATGTGGGCATGCTGGTTGGGTGGCCCTTCCCAAGGCTTTACCCTACCCGGAGGTCACGGGGTCAACTCCTGCCAAATGCAAAGATTTTAAACCAATATACATGTGACACGTGGCAGCCATTGATTGGGCCACGTGTCACCATCCCATTTTCTACAAACAAGCCATGTCATCTACCAACTATCCAAATAGCTGCCTGACATGTGTCGTACGACCTACCACATCAGCGTCCATACGGAATGTACGGACTGTACAGTCAGCATCCCTTTTTTTCCCTGTTTGTCATTTGGAACAGAATGCGATATCTCTCACTCTCGACATCCGTTTGAACCCAAATGAGTTGCATTGGGTTTGTAACGACGAGGCCCATGCTCTCATCCGATTTGAAGCAATTCCGAGCACTTTGATTTTTTGAGCAAAATTTGATCCCCTGGATAACACATTCAAAACACCGGAAGCCGAAAAGTCTGAAGTGAATTTGGACCATTGATCCCAGGTCAATGAGAACCGTCGATCCTCACAACAGATTATTCATTGAGTAGTTTGTTTTTTCCCTCTGTTTTCTATTATTTCACTGGTCTGTCATTAGTGTGCCATCAGCTAAGGAGGGCCCTCATCCATATTGTTCTGCTAACCCAACCTTGCCTTTGTCTTGATAAAATAAACCTCTGACCAACCCAACAAAAGAGTTAAAAGAAGCGATCATTCTAAATTGATAGGTGGCCTAGCTTTTCCCTTTAGTAGTCAGGTGAAGACCTTAGGACCAACATCTTCTGGCGTCATTGCCGGGGAATGGAGTAATGAAATATATTTCCTTGGGAGGACAACAATGATAAGATCTGATCCTGTATGGTGAAAAAAGACTAGACACATTTAGATTTCATATCATTCACATGACAACTCCATAGTTAAAGAATCCAGTGGCGACTCCACGATTTTAAGAAGTTATAGTTTCAGATGGAAGCCATCTTGGCTCAGAGGTTTTCTCCTTTAAATTTCTCTGTTGTTCTTGGTTTTCCAAATGTTGTTCCTACTATAGATGAGTGGGGTGATTTTTTTCCCAGATTTAGAGAACATAGAGATGACAACCCTGCTGAGCATTTGCTTGGGTTTCATGAACTCATGCATCAGTGGGGAATATATCATGAGGATGTACTAATGCAGATGATCATGTACTCATTAGAGGGAGATGCTCGTGAGTGGTATTGATCCTTGCCCCTTATAGCATCTCTTCCCTGGAACAGTTCCATGCTGCATTCAATAAGCATTGTAAAAGGTTTTTTCTATTTGATTTACTTTTTGAGAACTATTGTGAAGAATTTGAATCTCATGTTCGACAGTCACTTATTATTTCTTCTAGTAGTGAAAGTAAAGGGGACTTTTCCATTGAGGAACTGGAGTAAGATTCAGTTACATATGAGTCTTCTTCTGATCCTTTTATTCAGAAGGATGATGTTGGGAATTAAATTAATGATGAAATTGATGATAACAAGGCTTTGGATACATCTTGCATTATTCTAGGTGACTCAGATAGTCATTGTTATGATACATCTGTTGTTCTTTGTTCTCATAAAGATTTGATTAACTGTGAGGAAAATAATGTTGAAGGTCACGATCGTGTTTTTCCCCTTCCTTCTGAAATTGTTGAGCAACGAGAAATCTATAATTCTAAAGATGACATTCTGGAGCTAGAACAAGGACAAGCCAACAATGCAGGAGACATACCCATTAATTTCAAACAACAAGATGAGAAATGTCAAGGGTGTTTTGCTGCCCTTTATGGTTGTGAATCACATGACTTTCATGAGATGTTTCAACGAGGACAGGAGCAACTCAGTCTTGTTTATAATGCAGATCTCACACAACAACAAATTTTTCCTCTCAACCAGTTGGAGGCTTTTCATGAGTTTCAATATCCAATAGCGAAATGGATGGATTCTTATTTTCCAAAAATCCCAAAGGTTGAAAGTTTTACCATGATCATCATTTGCAACTGTAAGTACTAGATGCATGCCAACATTTTGTCGCATTTGATATATCCTCTTTGGATTATTCTAAACAGTTACCTGCACATAGTTATGATTCTTAGTCAAATGTTTTCTTGGTTTCATTGGAAGTGGAATTACACATGATTGTGTTGGTTTTCCACTGAATAGAGTAGGTAGTAGGAGAATAAGATCGTAGTTCGAGCATTTAATTTTTAGTTCGTAGATTGTTTTTCAGTATGTTGGTTTTCAGTATCTTGTTTGAATAAGAGATTCCATATCCCAACAAAGGAACTAGGGCTTAGTTGCATTTTCAAGTTTCAGTAAAGACTCTATAGCCCAACACAGGCACTCGGTGTAGTTTCAGTTTTTTTTATTCAATAAAATGCATGGTTGAGGGACAACAATAAATATGCAAGGCTGACAGATAGAAACGAGGGTAAGTGATGAAAGGTAAAAGAAGTTATCTAATCTCAAGGCACCAATATACAGTTCTTATCACCTCATAGGGACGAGCTATCCCAAGTTGGAGCCAATGTTGTAACCTAGGTTTGCATCCCCTCCCTCTCTTCTATTTTTCCCTTTTCCTTCATCAAATTTTCCTCTTCTATTGGTTAAGTCATTTTTCCATTACTGAGTGACTTGGCTCTTATTCGTTTCTTCCTGGTTTGAGTCTTTGCGCATTTCTATTCTGTTTTTCTTGAAAGGATGAAATATATGATGGATTTGGTTCAAATTACTTGTCATCATCTTTTCCATTAATCCATCTCACCACAGGTCGACCAAGCCTTTTTATATACGTAGGAAATGGCTGTGGACAAACACAACCATTTAGAATGGTCATTTTTGGGCCAAGATTGCCGAAATGAATAGGGAAATTTTTAATGGTAAAGATCCACCAAGTAAATCATATCAACGAATGTCGTCCATATGAGGGTGAAAAAGTGCGCGGAGTTTAACACTAAGAGTCATCAGAAGTCCCGAACCCCCAAAGTATTTAACACAACTTAAGCTCAGGTTAATTAATGATAAGCACTGGATAATCACTTTGATGATTTTCCTTTGGGATATTGGCACACTTCACATCCACGAATTTCTGAAGACCCAAAGCTCGAACTCCCAGAGACCCGAAGAGAATTTGGGCCATTCATCTATCAGGACACGCGCCAAAGTCTCAGAGAGATGAAGAGATGAAGTGCTGAAGAGATTAAATCTCGAAGTTTTGAATCAAATTAGGACCATACATCAATGGAGACACGTGGAAGTAGATCGTCCATTTCTGGAGTTTTCCTTTGGGAGATATTCAGGCTTAACATTTGAAACTCCTGAAGCCTGGATTTTCGATGAGAATATGGACCGTTTATCCATCATGGCTCATGGAGACAGATCATTCAATTTGGAGATTTTCCTCTGGGAGATGTTTCATGTTTCACATTCAAAACACCCAAAGCTTGAATTTCCGAAGAGAATATGGACCATTCATCCATGATGGCACGTGGCGACAAATCATTCACTTTGGAGATTTTCCTCTGGGAGATGTTTCATGTTTCACATTCAAAAGACCTGAAGCCCAAATTTTTGAAGAGAATTTGGACCATTCATCCATCATGGCACATGGCGATAGATCATTCACTTTAGAGATTTTTCTCCAGGAGATGTTTCATGTTTCACATTCAAAACACTCGAAGCTCGAATGTCCAAAGTGAATCTGGACCATTGATCCTAGGTCAACGAGAATCGTCGATCCTCGCAACAGATTATTCATTGAGTAGTTTGTTGTTTACCTGAGTTTTCTATTATTTCATTGGTCTGTCATTAGTGTGCCATCAACCAAGGAGGGTCCTCATCCATATTTTTCTGCCAACCCAACCTTTCCTTTGTATTGATAGAATAACTCTCTGACCAACCCAAAAAAAGAGTTAAAAGAAGCAATCATTCTAAACTGATAGGTCGCCTAGCTTTTCCCTTTAGCAGTCAGGTGCAGACCTTAGGACCAACATTGCCAAACTATAAAAGGGAGAGACCTCTTCTCTTATTAGACACATTCACTCTTCCCTCTATGCCAAGTCTATTCTGCATTTTTGCTACGACTCTCTTTGTTCTGGTAGTTGAAGAGGTGAAACCCTCCTTGGGTCAGTTCTCTGGTTGGGTATAGCCACCATGGGCTTACCTATCCCATTCATTGTTGTTGACCCTTAAGGGTATTTCTTCTAGCCTGTCACTATCTTCTTGTTGGTACCATGACCTTTATGCTACCTCTGCTTCATTGCTAGTGCCACCTACTTGCTGCCACTGTCTCGTTATTGGTGCCACTTGTATGCTGCTTTTGTTTTATTGCTAGTGCCACTTGTATGCTACCGATGTCCTCCTTTTTGTGACCTGTGTATGCTACCTATCTCACAATAGTTAGTACCCTAATCAGGGTTTGATGAGGCAACCCTAAAACTACTATTTATTTTCTATGTATTACTGTAGAAATTCTATATTCTTGGATAGATTTTGTTAAGGCTGTTAGTGGCCTCCTTTTTTCAGACACTAGGTTGGACATTGGTGTCTTTGTTTCAACCCTTCTACTTGATACTTGATGGTTGGTATGTTGGTTAGTTTTTTGATTTTTCCCCAAGGTTCTTCTTGGAAAAATTGTTCAAAGGATCATGATGAGATCTACCCTGAGGGTTTGATCCATGAGATTTAATGATTTTCCCTAGTATACAGAAAAGAAGATAACAAAAAGAACCTCAGGTAAATCTATTCTTTGTTTTGTAAAGGTAAAGATCTATAATTTCTATTATTAGTTTTTACATCATAATTTTGAAGATATTGTTGATCCATAATTATAGTAGCAAACAAAATTAAAAATTATTTCTGTTCTTAGCTAGTCTATTTTTTCCCTTATATTCTAACATGGTATCAGATCTTAGGGCATGAAAAGAGCTCAAATGTGGTATACTTTTGAGCCTGCATAGATCCACACTCAAGGGTTTGTTTTTCAGATCAACAATAAGCTTGTTTTATATCCGAAGTTTTTTTAGAATGGCTTCATCTTCATTCAAAGCAAGTGATAGGCTTGAAGGATCTTCAAAATTCAATTCCTAGAAGGCTATGGTCTTTAATATCCTAGAATAAGGTGTATTGGATGAGTTGGTTACTAGGGTGATGGAAGAACCTACTTCAAATGCAGGAAGGGAAACCTATAAGAAGAGGCAGGCCAAAGCCAAGAGGTTCATTTTTTACTCAGTTAAAGATAACATGATGCATCTTATTTCTTATATAAGGAAAGCTAAGGAATCCTTTGATATCCTAGCAAATCTATATGAAAATAAGGCCCCAAATCAAAAGAGGAATTTGAAGAAACAACTACATACATTAAAGATGAGAAATGATGAAACCATCTCTGCATTCTTTTCCAAAATTTCCCAAACAAGAGATAAACTTGCACCAATTAGAGTTGCAGTAGATGATGATGACCTTGTAAAAAAAACAATAGATGGTCTTCCTGAATCATGGGAGAAATTTATCTCATCAGTAAATGGAAGATAACTTCAAACCAACTTCAAGAGATTATGGAATGATTTCTTGGAAGAAGAGGGTAGACTTAAAAGCAGAAATGAACTCTCAACGATGAAAGACCATGCTCTTTCAGTCAAATCCAAGAAATGGAAGAGGTTTCCTCAACACAAAGGAAAAGGTAAGAAACCTCATGGTAAAAACTCTCACTCTCACTCTCATTTATCTAAAGTAATATGCTTTATCTGTAACAATCTAGGTCATTATGCAAAAGACTGCAGGAACCCTCCTTCAAAACATAAACGGAAAGGTCGGTTCCATGCTACAGTTGCAACTGAGGAAGAAGAGCCTCAAAGAAAGAGAACCAGAGCTGCTACTAAATAACAATAACAATGTAGATAAAGTTATCTTGTTTCAACTCTCTTCGGTGCTATCACCAAATTAGAATAAATATGGTTAGTAGATGACAGAGCCTCCAAGCACATGACGGGCTTCAAACAAAACCTTGCGAATTACCAAGATAAGAAGTTCAGTGTGAAGGTATAATTGGGTGATGATGGAACTTATTCCATAAAAGGAATTGGATCAACATCTTTTCATATTTAGTCAGGTAATGTATTTCATATTGAAGAAATTATTTATTTTCCTGGATTAAAGAAAAATCTTATCTCAGTTTCATTTATAGAAAGTAAAGGGTACTCAATAGCCTTCTCCAAAGGAAAGGCTCTTATGTGGCCCTCAGATGAAATTATGAGCTCAACAATGACAATCAGAGCTTAAGAAGGTGGACTTTACAAAGTCATTGGTCAAGTTATTCAAGCATTAGCCCATGAGATGATCGACCCCTATGAACTATGGTACAAAAGGTTTAGACATCTCAACTATAATTCTCTCCTAGGTTTGCAAAATATGGTAACATGTATGCCAATTTTTTATTTTGAGAATGATAGTACTTGTAGAGGTTGTGCTTCTGGTAAAAATACAAAGAAATATTATCCTCACAGTAACAGAAAAACTAATGGTATCTTAGATATTATTCATTTTATCTCTGTGGACCTATGACTGCTCCGTCCATGAATGGTTGTATTTATCATATCATTTTTATTGATGATTGTTCTCGTAAAACATGGATTTATTTTATGAAAACTAAACATTAATCTTTCAGCAAATTTTAGGATTTTAAGAATCTTGTTGAGAATCACCCAGGTAGACATATCCATGTTTTCAGAATAGAGAA
Source organism: Picea engelmannii (assembly GCA_009831015.1). NCBI lineage: Eukaryota > Viridiplantae > Streptophyta > Pinopsida > Pinales > Pinaceae > Picea > Picea engelmannii. The sequence continues at coordinate 1,012,872 of ML778082.1, read as the reverse complement.
TGGAAAATATTTTGACTTCCAAACGTATGATGATCTCTGTTGGGCTTCTGGGATTAAGAGAGAGTTAACCGTGCCTTATAATCCCTAGCAGAATGAGGTTTCAGAAAGAAAGAACATGAAAATTTGCGAAGTAGCCAGAGCCATGATATATGATCAAAACCTTCCATTGTCTCTTTCGGATGAAGTTGTGAGTACTGCAGTCTATATTCAAAACATGTTTCGTCATCAATCCTTGGAAGAGAAAAATTTGGAAGAAGTCTTCATGGGTAAGAAACATTCAATTGATCATTTGATAATTCTTGGTAGTCCTGTCTACATTCATGTACAAAAATAAAATAGGACTAAGCTAGAGCCCTCTAGAAAGAAAGGCACTTTTGTGGGGTACAATGAGACCTCAAAAAAATATTGAATCTATGTACCTGGGAAAAAATACATAGAGGTCAGTAGATATGTGATCTTCCATGAGGAAGTCACCTTTCATCATTCCAGATAACTTCCATGTGATATAGAGGAGTAGGAAGCTCCATCTCTAGAACCTTCAAATTCACAACTTTCAGATGAGCAGAGGGAGGAGGCCAGAGAGCCTTCAGTGGATCCCCTAAGGGATTATGTTGATTTTCCCCTAGAGAAACCTCCTATCAAAAGGAAGACAACATGGTGCTGTGAAGTTTTAAAGGAAGCAAAAATTCATGCAACACCTAAAGGTAGTTTCAGAGAAAGCAAGAAGCCTTATAAATACTTAGGTTTGATAGCTCAGTTGAATCTTGTGATTGACTCAGAACCTTCCATCTTTGATGAGGCTACCAAACATAAAGTGTGGAAGGATGCCATGATATAAGAGTATGAGTCAATATTGAAGAATGATGTATGGTAAGTGGTCACAGGACCTTAAGGAAAATCAATAATAACCTCTAAATGGATTTACAAAATAAAGCATGCAACAGATGGCAGTGTTGAAAAATTCAAATCTAGATTTGTGGCTCGTGGATTCTCTCAGAAAGTATAAATTGATTATGATGAGATATTTTCTCCCGTTTCCATGTATACCTATATCAGAATCATCATCTCTCTTGCCTCATTTTTCAATTGGAAACTTCACCAAATGGATGTTAAGATTGCCTTTCTTAATGGTGAAGTTGAGCAAGAGGTTTATATCAAGCAACCTGAGGGTTTTTTGATACACGGGAAAGAATCCTATGTCTACAAACTCAAGAAATCCTTGTATGGATTGAAACAAGCTCCAAGAGCTTGGTATGGAAGAATTGACAGCTTTCTTCAGAGTCTTGGGTTCTCCAAGAGTATAGCAGATACTAATCTTTATATAGAGATTGTGAAGAATCATCCTGTTATCTTGGTTTTAGATGTGGATGCTTTGTTCCTTACTAGAGAGGAATATATGATAGCTCAGACTAAGAGGGAGCTATCAATAGATTTTGAAATGAAGGATTGGGTCTTATTCATTACTTTCTTGTCTTAGACGTGTGGAAGAAGCCTGGTGAGTTTTTTTATCTTAAAAAGTAAGTATGTAGTTGATGTGCTTTTCATATTTGGGATGTTGGATTGTAAGTCCATGACCAAACCTATGATTTATAACCTGAATAACTTACATGATCAAGCTACAGGTTTATATCCCAAATACCCTATAGTATATCATTAGATTATTGGGTCCTTGATGTATCTAGTACACACCAGACCTGGCATTTTTTATGCAGTGAATGCCCTTAGCCAGTTCATGTGTGAACTAAAACACATTCATATGGTTGCTGTGAAGAATGTTCTCAGATATGTTCATGGGAATATAGCCTATGGGATTAGATAAACTTCCATTGGAGGTGTAATGCTTCATGGCTATATAGATTCAGATTGGATGGGAACTATAGTGGACTGGAAGAACACTTCCGGATATTGTTTCAGTTTGGGTTCAACTACGCTGTCCTGGTCTAGCAGGAAGTAGGGCTCCATAGCCTAGAGCACTGCAGAGGCAGAATACATTACTGCAAGCATTGCTAGTAGAGAAGTAGTATGGCTCATAAATCTACTCTCATATTTTTTCAATGTTGAGCTGAAACCCACAATAATTCTCTTTGATAACTAGATATGTATAAATCTATCTGATAAACATGTGTTTCATGAAAGATCGAAACACATCAAGATGAGATATCACTATGTTCGAGACATGGTGCAGAAGAACATTTTCAATATTCAATATGTTCTGATGGTGGAACAAACTGCAGTTATTTTGACCAAACCCTTATTGTTCACAAAGTTTGTGCACTTTCAAGACAAGCTTGGTGTTGCTGAGAATGCCTCTCTTCTTGAGAGGGAGTGTTAAAATTAATACAGCTACAAGAACCAATTTCTGGGAGGATGGAAAATACCCTAGCTGAGATCTATGACCCCTAATACACTCATGGGGTTCTAGGTCTAGGACTAAGCAATTAGAGCCATGGAAAATGACCCTAGTGAGGGTCCCCAGTGTATTGTTGGGGTTCTTTGTAAAGGACCAATAAATTTTGATGGTATAAGTCCCTAGATGTGTTCTAGGGCCCCTGGATGTGTTTCAGGGAATCCTTGCTCAATGCTTGGATTGATCCTTGGTTGTGTACCTTGGTGGATAAGACCCTAGTTGTGATATAGGGACCCCAATTGCATTCTAGGGTATCCTGGTCTTGGAGCAAGAAGTTTCTTGGTTAAGTACCAAGCCGAGATTAAGTGTGATATTCTTCTCTCCCGGGATGGTCCATGAGACCTAGGAGCAACTAAGAAGAAGTAAATTATCACATCATTGACCTTCCTCTTATGTTGGGATGATAAAATCTTATACGTTATATCATGAGACTCATTTGGACATTCTGCCATTAAAGAAAAACCCCCCTTGACCTTGTCTTATTACTTTTGCAACCCCTTGCTTGCATTACATCCTCATTAATGTTTATGTGGATTGGTTCTTTCCTAGCCTCCTTGACTTTTGATCCCCTCTCCTTGAATTGTTGACTATTCTAATTAACATTTAATATTTTATGATTAAAATATTAATTGTTTAATTTGTTTAAATTGTTAGGGTTTAATCTAACCCTAAAGTTTGGGAAATTTTTTATAACCCTAACCTACCTACCAAACTATAAAAAGGAGATACCTCTCCTCTCATTAGACACATTCACTCTTCCCTCTAAGCTGAGTCTTGATCTGAGTTTTTGCTGCGTCTCTCTTTGTTCTGGTAGTTGAAGTGGTGCGTCCCTCCTTGGGTCAGTTTCTCTTGTTGGGTATAGGCACTGTGGGCTTACCTCTCTCGTTCCTTACTTTCGTTGAATCCTAAAGGTATTTTTTCCAACTTGCTGGTGTCTTCTTGCTGGTACCGTCATCTTTATGCTACCTCTGCTTCATTGTTGGTGCCACTTTCTTTCTATTGCTATCTCATTAGTGGTGCCACTTGTATGTTTCTTCTGTTGTATTGCTGGTTCCACCTATATGTTGCCACTATCGTCATTTTTGTGACCTATGTATTCTATCTATCTTACAACAGTTAGTACCCTAATTAGGGTTTGATGAGGCAACCCTAAAACTCCTATTTATTTTAAGTCTATTACTATAGCAATTCTATATTCTTGGACATATTTTGTTAGGGCTATTAGTGGCCTCCTTTTTTTAGCCACTAGGTTGGAAAATGGTGTCTTTGTTTTAGCTCTTCTACTTGATGGTTGGTATGCTGGTTAGTTTTATGATTTTTCCCTAAGGTTCTTCTTGGAAATATTGTTCAAAGGATCATGATGAGATATACTATGAGGGTTTGATCCATGACCTTTAACGATTTTTCTAGCATACATAAAAGATGATAACAACAAACATGACAGGTAAATCTATTCTTTGTTTTGTTAACATAAAGATCTATAATTTATGTTATTATTTTTTGCATCATAATTTTGAATATATTGTCGATCCAAAATTATAGTAGAAAATAAAATTAAAAATGATTTTTGTTCTTAGCTAGTCTATTTTTTCCCTTATATTCTAATAGGAAATTTCAGTGCACTTGCTTCTATACACTTATGTTTCCCACCTAGTTAGTGACCCTTGCATTATACATGAAGGAAAAATACCTAGTTGTTATGCTGAACCTGTTATGCTTATTATACTAAACTATATTGCACTAGAGTTTTGAGGCAATTCAGGTGCTATATACCTTAATGTTACAAAATCTTTACTTTACATATGTATCTTAAGTATGAAATGACCAATAATGAAATGATCAAATAATGAATTAAATAGAAGATTTTATGTCAAAATGATCAATTAGTTTTGATCAAAATTTTAGGAAGATAACTTACATGGAGTATATTGGCACCTAAGGCCTTCAAGGATTCCATGAACCAAGCTTTCTTAGGATCAGAAAAGTCATGGATTCTCTCACTAGAAGAAATGTAGGATGGTTGAAAGCAAGGTGGGATTTGGCGATATAATGACCAATGTAGCCTATTGCTCTAAGTATCAGTATCCAATCAATGTTGCCATTTTTCCCAATCTTACTAATTGATTCAAATAATGAGACAGAGAGCCACTATCAAGCCTGAAATATATTGTATACTCAATAAATAAAATATTGTTTTTCCTCCTTTGCTAAAACTTTCTAATTAATTAAGCATCGCTGTGATGTGGGATACTTGAAATAATCTAATAAATGTATGACATGTTGTGCTCAGTTGGACACTCACCCGAGCTTTTGAATGTAAGACTATCACTCACTCACTCATGAATATTTATGGCAATGCTAAAGAAATCAATCAGCTCAACATAAGATAGATCAATAAGATTCCCTTGAAAACTCAGGAATCATTCATAATTGTTCAACCCTCCTAAACACATTTTCGTTATAACAACATTTTAAATGGAGCACATTCTTCAACACATATCCATAGTTTGGAATATATTGTGTGATGTATGTATCCAAAACAAGGTTTTCAATTATTTTATACATCATTTTTACTTCAACTTAATTAACAAACGAGCGTTCTTATATCCCCTGATTTTCCATTATTCTTCCCTTAGAATCGAAAGAATCACCTTGAAGCTTAGCCCAGAGTAGACTCCTCCTTTATCTTGATAAGCACTTCTATAGATATAGTTCCCTCTCTTGAGTTAATCTCCTTGATGGGAAATGGGATTTGAGCCTTCTATAAATGTAGGAATGTACCCAGGAAGAGAGGCCTTGATCTCATCCCCCCCCAAAAATTGGATCCCCTAAACAAAAAACATCCCAGTCTATGTAATGGGTGGGATTCAAATACTTGTCTTTTCTCTACCCTTGACTTCATCCACCTACTAGTATTATAAAATACCTTTCCTTCATTGGGGAATTCAATTAACTAGTGCTAGGATTGGAAAACACAACAAGTGTTTCAAAGTGCAAGCCACTTGGCTAACAAAAACACCCAGTTATTGTGTTGACACTGTTTCCAAGGTGACATTGTTGGGAAATTCAACGAAATTTGGTTTCTTATGTTAATGTGAATGTTGAACTTGTCACTAAACCCCTTACCTTGTGAGGAATCCCTAACTGTCACACCCTCACCGATATCCACAAAATGCTAAAGAACTTTTTGGTCGATAGAAAATAAATGATCATCTTGGCCTTGGCGAGATTTTCCTTTCAGAGTAAATATTTCGAAAAGTATGGTTATCACCTGATGCATGGAATGGATGGATATGCATCCCCTTGGATTATCATAATCTCGTTTTCCTAGAAAATTGTAAATATTATTGGAGGGGATGTAAACACATTTGAAATATTACAATGTGTCTTTGTTGATGACTTTGTGGAATTTTTCTTAATTTAATTGTTTAATTAAAATTTATAAATGCATCACATGGGAAAGTGTCAACCATTTATATGTGCATATTTTCATGCATGAAACAAATTTCAACAAATTTCAATCTTGGATTAAGGATATCACTTTTAAAAAACTGGCATACCCCCTACACGATTGAATGAAAAGGATGAAGTAATTTGAGGATGTTTTCATTTTAATAAATGATCAAAATATTGTAATTAGAGTTGAATTTTTTCATTCTACTTGACTCAAGAATTAATTGGAAACTTGCAAAATAAAAAATAAAGACACTTAAGAACAAAAAAATTTAGAGTTTTAATTTATCATTTCATTTACCAATACAAAAAGTCGATTGCCAATGAATTATAGGCTCCACAAAATAAGATATAGGGACTTTTTTATTAATACTTTGGAAAATTATGTTCTCATCGTTAACACTTATTCAAGTCCCACTCTTTATTGTGACTTATACAATCTTATGCCATCTTTACTATAATATTTTTGAGTCAACCTTTTCCACCTTGTTTATTTCAGGTGACGTCTTGATCTTATGGGTATTAGGTAAAAAGTATCTAAATGTTTCTATCATACATACATATAGGCCATATAATGCATTAGGTATCATTACTTGGGAAGGAAATCTTGTTTTTTATTCTCTAATAAATCTCTCTATATGGTCTACTTTTGTACACCAATGATGCATAGATGGATTGATTATTTCTCTATTCATACACATATCTAAAGAAATGATTCTCTTTCATGCCCCTCTCTCCCTTCTATATCAATTGGTTTGGCCCTCATAACTTTCATATGTGAAATAAGCATGGTACAGGAGAAATGAGAGTCATTTTTGATGGATGTATGTCTATCTATAGAAGCTTGAGTTTGGAACTCTATTCCTACTACAAATGAGAGATCCTTATATATTACATGTTGATGAGATTATATATCACTAACATTTATGTGGGTCAAACTAAGAAAAGGAATAGGCCATGATAAATATTTAGAGTATATAAAATGCCTTATAACGACGACTAAGAAACAAATCCATTAAAACCTTTGTGTCATGTGCGAATGAAAGAGTCCCGTGTCCAACGATGTCGACGTGGAATGCACCACTAAAATTATGCATGATACTGTGGAAGAGAGGTGTTCCATTTTTTTTTTTGTTTATAGACTCCATGCTTGTTCATATAAGTTGTAATGAGTCAATATAAAAGAGGACAAGATGGCCTTGCAATTGTAGAAAGAAACGCCTCATACCATCTTAGGCTAGGTGAGTAGGGCTTTTTATTTCATTGACACCAACCTGGAAGTAGGAAGATGACGAGAGTTATGGATGCCCTGATGATTGATTCGATAAGGGATAGATGGAGAGGGAACGTGGTAGGAAGAATTGTGAAACAAGCTGTATTGGATGATAGGTTTCATAGGATGAATAGTTTTAGGGAAAAACTCTCCCTTAACATATGCTTTCGACATAATTAATAGACTTTAGGAACAAAAGAAATTAATACATTTCTATTAGTAACTCTTAATAGCTAACTGACATGGAACATAACACATGAAATGGACATCATTTAAATTATTGTTAGAATAATATTTACAAATATACACCATCAAAGAATATTATGATGCCATTCAGGAGTCATATTTTAGGTTATAGCATTAATCAAATAAAAAAGAAGAAATATAGATTAATCAATTTTTTGGGGTGGGTTATTCAATGGAATTAGATGATGGAAAATCAAGCTTTAGTTGATAGGATTTATCATGTGTAGCTCCCATGAATTACCACTACGTCTTCTTTGATAGTGTGCCTAAATCAACATACTCTCGCTGTAGTGCACGTTCACAAAATTTAATTCATTGTTATCAACTATTTTATTTGTTTTGACTTAATAAGCTATCCTATGTTTTCTTAGGTCCTACTATAGAGGAAATGATAGAGATTTGAAAATATTCTTTTTATTTTTCATGGAAAGAATTGAGTGGGACATATTAATTTTTTAATCAGAAATGGGAAAAATTATATTAAGATAAAACAACGTTCAAGGACGTCAGAGAGTTACAATCAGTCCAAAAATGTAGAGAAGACTTTCTACACAATTTGAAAATATAGTCACTGTATATTGTAATGATCCCCGTTATCAACATACTAAAAAAAATATCTAACTTTGATACTATAGTGTCACATCCCTAGCCATGCAGGTTGGCCACATGACACCAATTATTTTATTTTCAGTCACAACAGACTTACAAATTTTCTTATAATTACTGCCTTTACATATTTGATATCTTAAGATGATCATTCCTACCATCAACAAGTCTGAAATATCTCAGATATCATCTCATTAACTTAAAATTCCCTAGATATGAACACACATTCAATTCTACAACATATATAAACCATGCATAAATATATAAATAATCACAACAACAGATTAAATATATTATACATAGTAAACAACTTGTAATTACACATAAGAACATTTATCTTTTATGTAAATCACCAACTACGTGCAAACCTTACAGTTTCCTCCCAGCCATAGACTCTGCTGCTCATAAATTTTCAGCAGTAGGTCACCTTTGAGCTGAGGCTAGAAATCCACCAGGCAAGGCTTCTTAGGTTGGACTAAGGTCTATACTCAACAATTAATCTTAGGTCAATGTTCCAATTGCTTCAATTAACCTACAGACTCTCATTTCCCATGTAATGATCCCAAGCCATTATGCAAGGATCATCACTGTTTTGGTGTCTTTTTAAATCTTTTTCCGAGTGAGGTATTTCGTCAAACACTTTGCTGATCTACCTTTTAGATGTGTGTATATGTGTGTATGCAGCAAATAACAGAAAGAGATAACCATGGAACATACCTCAACCATATGCAATAAGATAGACAAGCCAAAACATCTCAATTCTTCTTTATTCATAAAATAGAGAAACCTGCTACAATGAAGATGCCGATCTGAAATGCTCAACAGATGGCCAAGAAGATAGACAATAGATAAGAGTTTCTACAAAATGCTCTCTCTAATACAAAAGATGCCTCCAAAGGATGAATGAGAAATGAATATCAATGCAAGCAAATCTGAATGCCAAACTCTCCAGCTGAAGAATGCCATGCTCCAATAGAAGGCTGAAACCCTCAATAACTCGGCCCTGCTACCAAAAGTGTCCAATCAACCTAATAAATATGCCAACTGATAGATCGGGTGATGGTAAGAATAACCCAGGTGCCTGAATCTCCAAGCTCCCTCTCAATCTCCGTAGATCTGAATTTCCCACTGAATGGGGTGCCCCACTGGATGATTGAAACCCTAGTTGGTTCGGCCCTGATAAAGGAGGCCTCCAAATGCTCTGAAAATCTCCAAGAATATAGATCGGGCTATGAGAATCTCATGGGAGAAGTTTCAGGCTCAGATCTCAAGAGGATCTCCCTAGATCTGAGTTTTACTAAATCACAGGACGAACTGGTGCGCCCTCTCTCTATCTGCACATGAAACTGATGTAGAATCCTCCTGCAACTGAGTAGATCTAGAACTAGAATGGTGTGGGAGAGTATTGCATCTCCG
>ML778082.1:981033-994453 GCA_009831015.1 Picea engelmannii | reverse complement strand
AAAAAAACACATATGACGCTTGACAACATCATGTGATAACATTGGCTCCATAGGGGATGGCATGCTTCCTGTGAGCTGCCAAGAATGCACAGTTTCAATGCCTTAGATTTGGGTTATGGAGTCTCTTATTCAAAATAAAAATAAAAAGGAAGTGTTAATTACAATGGTGGAATAACGATCATGTCTTACACAAAATATTTTTTCAGAAAGTGCCCATTGACAGGGCCACCAAAAACTTTGGAATCCTCCAAGTTCTACAATTTATAAGTGTTGTTTGAAAATACCTTAGAAATCTTGAAGGGACCAATCCACAAGGCTTCAAATTTACCATGTTTTCCCTTGTCTTTCTTGGGGGAATCCTACTTGAGCACCAGATCCCCCAGCTGAAAATCTTCCTTACTTGCCCTCTTGTCAAAGGCTCGTTTTATTTTCTACTGATGATATTGCATGTTGTCAAGCAACCACTCTCTGGTCTGTTGTACTTCTACCAGCTGCAATATCCTCCTATACATATCATTGGGTTCTCCTTGGTAGTCCTAATTGAATTTTTCCACAGGAAAGGCAAGATGGGTGGGAAAAATAGCCTTAACCCCATACACAAGCTGAAAAGGGGAAATGCCATGTGACTTCTTGGTTGTAACTCTATCGGCCCATAATGAAAATTTCATCTTTTAATCCCAGGATTTCTTATTGTCTTCTAACAACTTCTTGATGACATTTATGAGGATTTTGTTGGAGGACTCTTCTAAACCATTTCCTCGAGGGTAGTAGGGAGTAGAATGGACTAGTGTAATCCCATACTTCTCACATAACTTGATTAAAGGTTTATCTTTGAAAGAGGCAACATTGTCTGTAACAATCCTGCTTGGACATCCAAATATGTACATGATATCTTCAAGGAAGATTATGATTACCTTGTGGGAGAAACTCATTGTAGGGATGACTTCAATCCATTTGGTAAAATAATCAATGACAGTCAAAATCCACCTGTGTTGACCACTTGAGGCTGGGTGGATCTCTCCAATGAAGTCAAGACCCCACTGCTGAAAAGGTCTAGAAACCATTATAGGTTCCAAAGGCAAATATTTGAGCTGCATCTTTCCAAAAAAATTTTGACACTTGACACAAGCTCTAATATTTTCACAAACATCAGTAAAAAGGATGGGCCAAAAATACCCAACTCTGAGGATTTTATAAGCCGTGGTCCTCCAAAAATGATGCCCCCCACATGAGCTATCATGAAAATCAATTATAGTTCTTTGGGCCTCTTCTGGTTCTAGAAATCTTAATAGAAATCCCAGAGGATCCTTCCGATACAAAACCTGATCAATGAGGCAATATTTAATTGCTTTGAGATTCAAAGCTCTTATATTTCTTTTATCCAAAACATCAGGAGGCCTCAACTTCTGCAGAAAATATATGATGTCTTTATACCAGCTGCATTCTGCCAAATTGAGGATGACATGAGAGTCTTTATCAACAATCTTAGTTTGCTGATGTTCTGAGTCTATGTTGATGAAATTAACCCCTAAATCCTTGAAGTTTGATTTAGCCAGTAACCTGGCTAAACTTTGTCCTTTCACCAACTTATTGGGATTTATTTCCAGGTTGAACTCTAGAATTTTGGCAATCCATTTTCTTCTCTTCCCATCTATATTAGGCTGGATCAATATCTCTTTTACTAAGGCTGAGGGGACATATGCAATAATATTTGAATGTAGAACATAGATTCTAAAAGCCTTGAGGGATTTGACCAAAGCATATGCCTGCTTCTCCATGATATCATACTTGATTTCTGCATCCCTCAATGCTCTGCTGAAAAAGAAAATAGGCTGCTCTAACCCCTCTGTATTTTTATGTAGAAAAACAACAACCAATGTATCAAATGATGCAAAAGAAAATATCAAAAATTCCTTAGAATAGTTAGGGCTGATGATTACAGGTGCTTTAGTCAAATCCCTCTTGATTTGGTCGAAAGATTTCTAGACTCAATAGTCCATTTCACTTCGTTCCCCTTTCTAAGCATGTCTGTAATGTGCTTAACCAACTCAACAAAATTAGAAATGAACCTCCTTAGAAAGTTGATTTTACCCAATAAAGACTAAATCTCTTTCTTAGATCGAGGAAAAGATAAGGCCTAGATGGCCTCTACTCTGATTGTATCAATTCTTACTCCTTCTGATGACACAATATACCCCAATAATTTACCCTCTTCCATAGAAAACACAAATTTCTTAGGATTGAGGGAGAGACCAAACCTTATGCACTTCAGGAATACTTTCTTCAGATGATGATAATGCTCTTTATCATAACTTGAGAATACTTTAATGTCATCTAGATAGATGAGTGGAAATTTTTCTTTCTCCCCAATAAAGGCAATGTCCATGGCTCGCTGGAAGGTTTCTCCTGCATTCATTAATCCAAAGTGAATTTTAGCATACACGAATGTGCCCCAAGGAGTAGTGAAAGATGTATTCTCTCTATATTTAGGAAGGAAAAATATCTAATTGTAGCTAGAGAAACCATTAATCATAGACATCCCAGATGAACCAGTCACTCTCTGCAAAATGTTCTCCATCTTTGGCGTGGGTAGTTATCCTTTTTGGAGCTCTTGTTCAAATTTTTGAAATAAAAAGATAGCCTGATTTCCCCATTCTTCTTCCTCACAGACACCAAGTTAGCCACCCATTATGAATATCTCAAAGGGATAATGATCTGGGTATCCAACAACCTTTTCACTTCATTTTCCATAATAGGCAACAACACAGGACTTATCTATCTGAGTTTCTACCTAAAAGGCTTGGTCTCTTCTTTCAAAGGGATCTTATGTTCAATGATGTTGGTGTCATATTTAATCAAATCTTCATATTTCCAGACAAACACATCTGAAAACTCCTTCAGAATCTTGACATAATCAACCCTTTTCTCCCTTGACAAACTGTTAGACAATTTGACATATTTTGGGTCTTCCTCTGTTCCCAAATTGCATTCATTCACATAAGCATTTTCAGTCAAACCTTTAACCTTTACAACAACATCATTTATTTCAAACAATTTGTCCAAAGGGACTAGTCCCTTTCGAATATGGCTACTAGGAAACTAAACAATATGATGGTCAACAATTTTACTAAGAAAAACGTCAACATGAGGAATTTCTTCAGAATCTTGATCCTGATCAATATGCAAATAAAAAAATTCATCCACGGTCTCAAGAAACTTTTTTATCTCAATATCATCCTCAAATACCTTCCAATGTTTGACATTTCCAGGAATAGAGGGTCTATACTTTACTTCCACCTCATACTTGAGTTTGGGGGGAAAAGGGACCTTGGAATTACTTGGTGAGACATCCAAGGAATCTACCATAGTGTTCTCCTCTCTTGGAACAAATGACATATTAAAAGCCAATAAGAAACTATCAATCATATTCCAGAATTCATTTATGTAGGCCCTTAACCCGGGGTGCTTAGCCTGATACATATTTCTGACTTGATGAACAATTAACTCAGCATCTCCAAACACTACTAGTTCTTCAATTTTCATGTCTTTGGTAGATCTCAAACCCAAGACAAGAGAATCATATTCTGCCACATTTTTAATTGTTTCAAATTCAATCTTATAAGACAGAGATATGGTCTCTTGGGTAGGGGAAATTAAAACTACCCCAACACCAACACTTTCTCAAGAAGAGGCTCCATCAAAAAACATTTTCCAAACAGAGGTATTGGGAGGAGAGTCTTCACAAGAGGTGATGGGCTACTTTCTGATGTCAATAGGTGTTTTAGGAGCATCGATGAGTTGTAGCATGTTGGTTCCTAAATCAATATCAACTGAAAAAATGGGGTGATTAGTCGGATTTTCTTCATCACTGATGATGTAAGCAAGTTGTGCTTCCCTATAAAGCCTTCTATGTTCCCCCCCAAAAACAAGAATAATGGCATATGAAAGATCCATTTTCAAATTCCCCCCCAGTCTTTTGATCCAAGATCTAGACAAGAGCATCCCAAAATTAGGGGGAACATCAACCACCACAATATCCATGAGAACAATTTTCATTGGCAATTGGAACAAGGAAAAAACCAGGTCTTCAATAACCCAGAAGAACTTCACCTTCCTAGAATCAAATGAGTAAAGGTCATGGTAGGTTTTTGTAACCTCCAACCCAAGCTCATCCATGATAGTCTTAGCCATGATATTGTGAGATTCCCCTGAATCCATCAAGCAGTTGTGCAACACTTTATCATGAATGTTCAATGATGCATAGAAAGGAGGGGAGGAATCATCCCTATCCTCTACCAAAGGCCCCAATATGACAGATGTTTTTCATCTTGGAAGTTGATTGAGTTCGTGGGATGAGATGAAGGTTCAAGCTGCAACATTTTGGAAAGGTACCTTTTGAAGTCTTGATTCTTGACTAAATCTGAAAAAGGTATAGGGATTTTAATCTTTTGAATCTCATTCTCAAAGCTAAAAGAGGGAGGCTTCATAATCTCCACTTATGGGATAGGGATCTTAACCAATTCCTAGGGGTTTCGTGCCTCTTTTTCTTTACTGCTAGCTTCCACATCCTTAGCATGATTCACTGTTCTAGTAGGATGACCAGGAATGTGAGGCTCTCCCTCTTTCTGCTTTGTCCTAAGGTTGTATCTATTTTAATTTCCATTGGTCCTTTTCCCTTTGGTCGACTCATTTAGTTGGTTGCCCATGAGAGCCTCTTCATATGCAGATTGGGTCAAATGAGGAGATGGAGAGGTGTCACCAAGACAATGGATTTTAGGATCTGCATCTTCTTCCTCCCCTTATTCATCAATAACAAGGTTATTTTAGAGAGGCGCTTGGATTTTTTGATCATCCATATCTCTATTCCTTTGATCTCTCTGGATGATCTGAGGGGCATTATTTGGTATTCTGAAGTTACCCCTAGTATCAACATTCTGGGGGTTCCTATAACTCTGCCTTCCTTCAAATTTCAATTTCTCCATTTCTGTAGAAAGTGATATTACCAGCTTTGTCAACTCATCCACTTGAGGGTGGGAAACAAAGGAACCATAGGTTGAAGCTTTAGACCTACCCTTTATTTTGTCTCTATCAGCCTTACTCCTAATTTTATGAATTGCCAATATATTGGATTCTACTTCAAGGGCTACATATTGCATATGATGCAAGGAGGTATCTCTTCTTTCTCTCAATAGGAAGAAAAACTCAGGGTCAAAAGCACTAGAATAATTAATCTTGTCAGAGGTTTATGTAGGCTTAATTTCAATGGGAATCTTATTGTAGATATTATTAAATATCTTTGAGAAGTCTAAAACAGATTCCCCCTCTTCTCTTTTAAGTGCCCCAAATTCTATAATATAATAAAGGAAATATTTTTTATCCCCCCAATGTCTTAAGAATGAATCATCCAGAGCATGAATCCCATCACTAGATCCAGGAGTTAAGCCCCTGAACCATTTCCTAGCCTCACCATCAAGGCTCTGTAAAAAAACTCTCATCCAAACATCTTCATCTCCAATATTAAGATTATCTACATAACTGTAAAAAGTTGAAAGGTTTTCTTCTGCAGTTATGTCTTCTTCTCCTATAAACTTGGGCATGTACTTGAGATAATCTCCAACTGGGAGGGAATTTACAGGCTGAGGTAAAAGCAGAGGAGCATACCTAGCAGCCACTATGGCACCCATTCTGTTTCTAGGAGTATTAACACCTATCATTTGGATCTGAAGTGTAGGAGAATAAGGGTGAGATGGAGTTTGGGAAGGTATGACTACAACTGTGTTGATAGGAGAAAGGGGGAATGACTGAGTAATGGAGGACAATGGTATAGGGTTCAAAGGAAAATAAGTTCCCCCCCTTTAGATGCAACAACTTTGATAGGAGGAGGAGTAGGAAAACCCAAAGTGGAAAAATCTTCTAAGCTCCTAGGTCTAAACTACTTTACAATATTAGGGGAAACAAGAGTTTAAAAACTTTTTCCTTTTAAATGAAGACTAGGAGGGGAGAAATTAACAGGAAAACTTACAAAATTTAAAATTTTGGAAACTTCAACAGATGATATAATAAAAGAATTAGACGTAGCTACTGGAGTTTTAAAAGAAGAAGTTTGTACATTACCAGAATCACCTGGTAGATCAGTTGAAGGCCCTTCTTGAGAGGTCATTCCTTTCTTGATAATATTTTCTAGGCCAGATTCAGGTGTGGCCAGAGGAAACTATGGAGTAGCCCTCATGTGTCTGCTTTTGGGAGCCACAACTGAAACAATGGAGTTACCAGGTGCAAGTTGCAATCTTCAAGTTACTGATTTTTGATGCACCTTCAAAATCATAATTTCTTTGTCATTCAATCCCAGGGAAATGTCTTCAATTCATTCCTCAAAAATGATACCAAGAATGTTAGCACTAAGAGTCACCCTCAGATTGCTAGAGGATAAGCCCACTACCCATCAAAATGTTTGGTGGATGTTGGTTTTATGAGTGGAGGTCAAATGGACAAAACTCAGTACAATAATGATGTTAACACATAAATTGGACAAGAAATGCACAGGGAAGTGAGGTCCTCATTAACTTCACTCAGTGATTTGAGTTTAAGTGTGAGCAGAAGGAATACTTAGTGAGAGAAGTAAACAAAACTACTATGAGCATCCAACCTTCAAGCAACTTGGTGAAGAAAATCTTAGGCTCAAGAGCACTGTTGAACTTAAATTTCAGATACTGAAATATGTCACAACAATATAGTAATCAAACCTACATTACCATGCAACTACAACAACTCGAATAGATCCTCCATGCCCGAGCCTTTCAACATAAGGGGAAATAAGATAACAAAGAAACTAACTAAAACTGGTCACAACAATACTATAATAAAACCTACATTACTATAGAACCACAACCCTCGAATTGATCCTCCATGCCTGAGTTTTTCATCATGGTTTAAACAAAGAGATGGAAGAATATGAATTATATTAATGCGAAAGTCTCAAATTTGATACATAACCAGAGAACAATTATGGCATCAAAATTACACATTAGGGAGCATATGCAGGTGACAGTGGTATCTGTCGCGTACATACGCAAGCTGACCTTGTATAGGTCGCGTACATATGCGAGCTGTCTATGCAACAGGCTGCATATATGTGGTGAAGCCTAAGGAACATGACTATGCACAGGGATTGCAGTTTGATGTGATGGTATAACTCTGTGATTCAGGGTCTGACATGGTTTATTGTAGGTTCTAACATTGTTTGCTGCAGGTTTTCATGATTCTATATTGGATTATGTAAGGTGATGATGTAAAATAAAATCTTGGGTGCATGGCACTAACCCATGAGTATGGATTGATGCATTTTCTGTTGAAGAACAATGCTAGTTATTACAGTGAAGTTACAACACCTTGGTTATGTGATATATCTTGATGATGTATTGGAAGCTTACTTGTTGGAAAGCTTGATGCATGCATTTACATATGGATGGGCTACACATTTCGACATGTGGTTGGTGAGTTGATGAGGTGATCATATTGTACATCATTGATGACTCATAGCTTGATCTATAATTAATACATATTTCACACACTCATAGATGGAATATGCTTGATGATACTACACCATTGGTACTACTTGATCAACACAACAATTGGTATTTGTTTAAGATACATGATTGTGGAATTTGGTTCATGACAGAGACATATCATGAGTGATATGACACATGGTTGACATATTGGTACATGCACATGGTTGGCATATCGGTAGATGCGCATGGTTGACATATTCGTAGATGGACATGGCTGACATATTGGTAGATGCACATGGTTGGCATATCGGTAGATGCACATGGTTTGCATATTGGTGGATGCACATGGTTGGAATATTGGTAAATGCACATGTTGGCATATTGATAGAGGCATATGATTCATACATTCCATGTATGATATCTTTTAGCACATTGCATGATGTTGATGTACATGGTTGATGTACATAGGTGTTGTGCATGATGAGCACACATTTGTGTACAAGATGTGCTTGGTTGATATTTTTCTCATGATTCTTTGTTTCATTGTTGACATATCTTTTTCTTCATGATGCTTGGTATAACATGAGTTTGATGCATGAACAAGTCCAAGGATCGTTATATGGTAGCACATTGTTCATATCATAGAGAAGATAGGGGAGACATACTCATAGGGGGAGTCATTCTTCTTCCCATGATTCTAGGAGGAGATATTTGTAAGATGCATAACTAGAAAAGAGCCCTATATTTGAAGAAAGAGAATAGATGCATAATTCTAGGAGGAGCGATGGTCACAGGTGGAGTATGTTCGATGTATTTTTAACATTACATCAGAGTGATATACCTTGTTCAAAAGGGGAGATATTATTAAGAGGAATATCAAAGGCACTCAGACAGGGGGAGTAGCCCCAAGGAAAGTTCAAGTAGGGGGAGCAACCCCAAGAGGAAAATGGCCCTTTTCCATTGATGTCAAAGGGGGAGAGATAGTCAAATTGATGTGATTGATGATTATTGATTGGGAGAGATAGTCACATTGACTATTGATGTAGAGCTTGCCTTATCTACATGTTGACATCAATAATTGGTAATTGGTGTTGACATCAATACTAGTATTGAGATCAATGCCAAAGGGGGAGATTGTTGGATCATGTTTTCATTGATGCCAATGGTTTGATTGATTGATGTCATTGATTGATGACAAGCGATTGATGATTGATGTAATGTAATATGTATTGTCCTTGATGAGAATGAATAGATGAAGATGGATCAATGAGTTGTCATTGATAAGATGAATATGGATCAATGAGTTGTCATTGATACATGATGAATATGGATCGATGTGGTTTCATTGGTATATGATGCATTGTTGGAAAAATGTATAGATGACTCATTATTGTCTTATCATGATTGATAAGGTGCACAAATGGATGAACTCCAAAGTGGTCCCCTTATGGTGAAAGCCCTGACGGGAAGACA
Organism: Picea engelmannii; assembly: GCA_009831015.1. Taxonomy (NCBI): domain Eukaryota; kingdom Viridiplantae; phylum Streptophyta; class Pinopsida; order Pinales; family Pinaceae; genus Picea; species Picea engelmannii. Next base: position 985,472 of record ML778082.1, on the reverse strand, counting down.
CTTTGCGGATTGAGTTATCCTAGAAGAATGGTTGGAGCACCCATTATTGTATGTGGAATAATAAGATGAAGATCAAGGAAATTGTTGGTGAAACTATCCTAGATGTATAGTGCTTGTCATGCCATTTCCATTGGTATGTGGAATGTCACATAACTCCTCATGGTTTGATAGTTATGGCCTTATGAAGATGAAGGACCCCCACATGAAGGCTTGAAGACCCCAAGGTCAAAGAAGTCAAAGTGACCTAAAAGAAGAAATCATTATTTAAATGATAAAGTAAAGTGACAAAGTCAAGGTGGATTATTTAAATAATAAAGAGAAGTGACAAATCAAGAAATGATAAAGTAAGGTGACAAAATCAAGAAGGAATATTTAAATGATAAAGTATCAAAGAACTTTCTATTTATGGAAAGTGGTTAACCCTAAAATAAGGAAAGTAGGTTGAGTGACCTAGAAGTGGGTTAATATTATTTGAATGATAAAGTAAAGTGACAAAGTCAAGGTGGATTATTTAAATAATAAAGAGAAGTGACAAAATCAATAAATGATAAAGTAAGGCGACAAAATCAGGAAGGAATATTTAAATGATAAAGTATTGGAGAACTTTCTATTTATGGAAACTGGTTAACCCTAAAGTAAGGAAAATAGGTTAAGTGACCTAGAAATGGGTTAAGTGACATAAAAATGGGTTAAGTGACCTAGAGGATCAAAGTATAAATAAGATAGAAATGGTCTCTTGTAGATTATTCTTTTTGTGGATCAATGGAGAGCTTCTTGTGAGAATATCTTTTGGAGTATTGATGGAGAGCTTCTTGTGAGAGCTTCTTGAGCATTTTTGGTGTGGAAAACTTGAGAATATTGAATATCTCTAGGTGACCGAGGTAACCAAAGGATATCTAAGCCAAATTTCAGAGGGAAGGTGAAGAAAAGAGGGTCATAATTCAAGGGAGGATAAATTCTTTTCATGATGCTTTCTAAGGTATGTTATTTACAGGTCATCTCACCATTTTCACAATAACGTTTTTTCAATAATGATTCAGACCATGAAAATGAAGAAACATATCCAAGTATCTGTGGTAAAAAATTCAGATTGTGGCTCGTTGTATTTGTGGAGATACACTTCGTGGAAAATAGGGTTTGTGGCTAGTCCTGGAACTAGTCTAAAACATGTGTTTTAGGTAAAAATGTCATAAATTCTTCATAAAAGATCCAAATTCAGTGAGACAAATTGTGTTGGTTAGATTATAGTCTGTAGTATTCTATGTAACAATTTCAGATTGATTGAACAAATATTCTGTGTGGGACATGCTCTACAAGGTTGATCTCTAGAATAAGCCAAAATTCAACAAGGTATGCCATTATTGCTATAACTCCTTTTATGATAGGTTACAAGAAGTTACACCTCGAGTAATTTCATAAAACACACTGAAGAACATTGTGTATCAGTTTCATATCTTTATTCATTACAAGTACAAAGTTATGAATATTTCAATTTAGGGTTGTTGACTAATCCAAAACTAGTCATGGTTGAGACAAGCAGTTGATGAGTTGGCACATACATGAGGTGTATAGTTGATGATGTTTGTACATATTGATGATTCATTGTTGATGATTAGTTGAAACATGATTGGTATATACTTGGTACATGGTTGGATGTACTTGTTTATGGTACAGGTTGATTATAGGTTGTTTGGCACAGGTTGGTGCATGGTTGATGCACTTGTTTATGGTACAGATTGATATCTGTTGAGGATTGTTGCCTCATCTTAGTTGGCACTAAGGGTGTAAGCTAAGTCTTTCATTATAGAGCTGGTTCTCTTGTATATTTGTACTCTATTCAGTTGTTGCTGAAAAACCCCAAGGATTGTAGTCCGTAATAAAAAGAAAATTGTACATACATCTAGTGTTCTTTGTGTTACTTGTGGTGATGACTTGTTGATGATACATTTCTAATATATGTTGCTGATATGTGTTGACCTTTAAATGGTTATAAATGACATCAATGAGTAATGAGTTTATGGTGATTTTTAGCTAAGGATTTTCGGGAAAAAGATCCCTACACTGTTCACCCCTCCTCTCACTGTAGTTAGTGTGTCCAACAATTGGTATCAGAGTGGGCCTTCACTACAAGCCTTTAGAAGCTTGAAGGAGATCCATAGACACAGAAATGGATGATGAAATACCAATCCTTGATGAGGAAAACTATTCTACTTGGAGAATAGAGATGAGAGTGTATTTGAAGACAATGGGAACATCTATTTGGAAGGAAACCATTGGTGGATCAGTTCCATTGAATAACAAGTCAAAGTTTTAATCTCAAAGGGAAGGAAAGAAGAATGATGCATTGGCTCTGAAGACCATTCTTAGTGGACTCTCAAGCCCTATCAAAGAAAGCATGGAACACTTCACTTCCTCCAAGGATCTATGGCTAAAGCTAGATGAGACATATCAAATCAAGAAGGAGAAGGAAGATATTGAAGACCACTCCATCAAGATTATCAAAGGTGGAGAATCTCCAAAAACCCTTGATTGTATTATTTCTAAATATGATCTTGAAAAAATTTCAAGTGAAGATAGTACAAAGGAAGATCCCAAAAGTATTTCAAATGAAGATATAGAATTGCCAAAGACTCTTGATTGCAATGATTCAAAATGTGATGATGTTGAATTTTTCTCAAGTGAAGAAGATGATCTAGAAATAGTTCGTGTAAAGTTTGATGGTAGTTATCCCATGGAAAGAATAGAAGAAGATATATTATAACTTCAAAAGGAAGTTGAAGAGGGTTTAAATAGATACATAAGTGATCATTTTTATACACACTATAACTATCTTTCGGATAACACTAAGAAGTTTCTTAGGAGAAGTCAAAGGCACATCTTGAAGTTAAAGGGAATGCTCAAAGAACAAGAAGAGAGAAGTAAGACTAAATTGGAAGAAAAGGAAGAAGAGATAAGAAGACTAAAGAATGAAAAAGAATATATGAATGTAGATGATGAGATTAGCAAAAGTTTTGAAACTATTATTCATCTCAAGACCCAAATTGAAGAAGCCAAAAGGGTAGAAGAACTTTTGAAGAATCAAATTAATGAAAAGGAAGATTCATGTGATAAGCTAAAAGCTGAAATTGTTGATCTTAGAAAGAAAGTGGAGAAGTCAAATAAATTCTTGAATAACTCAAAAATCTTGGATGAGATCTTGGAAAGTCAAAGATCACCATATGATAAATGAGGCCTTGGATACAAAGAAGAAGCTACACATGTTGAGGCAAGCACCTCAAAGAAGCATGAGGTAAGTCCATAAAAGAAGGAATACAATGTTGCAAAGAAACCATATACACAAGGCAAGGAAAATTTCAAAAGAACAAAGAAAAGAAGACATCGAGAAGCTATCTTTGGGACACCAAAGCAAAGGTATGAAAGTATTTTTCATGGGAATTGTTATTAATGTAATGAATATGTTCACAACGATTTTGAATGTAGATCTTATGAAAGAAGATATAATGGAAGATTTCATAACACCATAAGATGTTGGAGATGTGATCAAGTAGGAAACATTGCTGTTCATTGTAACACCATGAGATTCTACAGCTGTAGTGGATTTGGCCACAAATCCTAGGAGTGATGGAACAAAAGAATAAAGTCCATGATGATGACTTCACATAGCATGGCTATAAGAAGGAATGAAGTAAGGAAGGGAGACATCTTTGAAAGGATGGATGCTCAGAGCTCAAGTTCTGAGGAGTAGGGACATCTACAAAAGTGGGTGAAGAAGAAAGATAATCTAGAATATAATGAAAGACTGAAGGGAAGTTCAAAAATGTCATCTATTGAGGCATACATGGGTGACAGTGGTATTAGTCACGTACATATGCAAGATGACACTGTATAGGTCGCATACATACGCGATTTGTCTGTGCAACAAGTCATGTATCTGTGGTGAATCCTAAGGAAAAGGGATATGCACAAGGATTGCAGTTTGATGTGATGGTATAACTTTGTGATGCAGGGTCTGACATGGTTTATTGCAGGTTTTGACATTGTTTGTTGTAGGTTTTCATGATTCTATATTGGATTATGTAAGGTGATGATGTAAAATAAAATATTGGGTGCATGTCACTAACCCATGAGTATGGATTGATGCATTTTCTGTTGAAGAACAATGCTGGTTATGACAATGAAGTTATGACACCTTGGGTATGTGATATATCTTGATGATGTATTGAAAGCTTACTTGTTGGAAAGCTTGATTCATGCATTTAGCATATGGATGGGCTACACATTGGGACATGTGGTTGTTGAGTTGATGAGGTGATCATGTTGTACATCATTGATGATTCATAGCTTGATCTATAATTGATACATGTTTGGTACACTCATAGATGGCATATGCTTGATGATACTACACCATTGGTACTACTTGATCAACACAACAATTGGTA
>ML778082.1:956868-971979 GCA_009831015.1 Picea engelmannii | reverse complement strand
TCTAAGCTGAATTTCAGAGGGAAGGTGAAGAAAAGAAGGTCAGAATTCAAGGGTGGATAAATTCTTTTCATGATGTTTTCTAAGGTATGTTATTTATAGGTCATCTCACCATTTTAGAAATAACTTTTTTTCTATAATGATTCAGAACCTTCGATTGATATGAAATTGAGGAAACATATCCAAGTATCTATGGTAAACAATTCATCTTATGGGTCGTTTTATTTGTGGAGATACACTTCGTGGAAAATAGGGTGTGTGGCTAGTCCTGAAACTAGTCTAAAACAGGTGTTTCAGGTACAAGCGTCATAACTTCTTCATAAAATATCCAAATTCAATGAGACCAATTGTTTTCCTTATATTAGCGTCTTTAATATGCTATTTAAAAATTTCAGATTGATTGAAAAAATATTCCGTGCGGGGCACACTCTACAAGGTTGATCTCTAGAATAAGATAGAATTCATCAAGATATGTCATTGTTTCTATAACTCCTTTTTTGAGAGGTTCCAAGAAGTGACACCTGGAGGAATTGCATAAAACACACTGAAGAAAATTGTGTATCATTTTTAGATATTATTCATTATAGGTACACAGTTATGAGTATTTCAAGTTAGGGTAGTTGACTAATCCAAAACTAGTCATGGTTGGGACAAGCAGTTAATGAGTTGGCACATACATGAGGTGTATAGTTGATGATGTTTGTACATATTAATGAGTCATTGTTGATGAGTAGTTGACACATGATTGGTATATACTTGGTACGTGGTTGGATGCACTTGTTGATGGTACAGGTTGATTACATGTTGTTCGACACAGGTTGGTGCATTGTTGATGCACTTGTTTATGGTACAGATTGATATATGTTGAGGATTGTTGCCTCATATCAGTTGGTGCTGAGGGTGTAAGCTGAGTCTTGCATTATAGAGCTGGTGATCTTGTAGAGTTGTACTCTATTAAGTTGTTGCTGAAAAAACTCAAGGATTGTAGTCCGTAATAAAAATAAAATTGTACATACATCTTGTGTTCTTTGTGTTCCTTGTGGTGATGACTTGTTGATGATATATTGTTGATATATGTTGCTGATATGTGTTGAAATTTAACTGGTTATAAATGATAGAAATGATTAATGAGTTAATGGTAATTTTTAACTAAGGAGTTTTGGGGAAAAGATCCCTACATTGTTCACCCCCCCCCTCTCAGTGTAGTCGGTGTGTCTAATAAGATATCCATGTCATCCAATAGTGACGATTGTCATACGACATCCAACCCTTCAAGGATGAGGTATTATGTGATGTTTCCCCACTAGATGTCTATGATGTTCTCTTGGTCCAACCATATATTTGGAAGCACCATGCTATTTATGAGTCTCGACCCCATAGTGTCATTGTTACTTTGGGGGTCATCTCTATAGAATACCAGAGGTAGTTCCAACTACTGTCCCACCTAAACAATGCCGCAAGGTAGTATCTCATACTAAAAAATTCATCTTCTTCACAATCTGTTCGAGATGTGAACATAATGATACTGCAACCACTATATCCTTGGACCAAGCACATTCTATCCAATAGAAGTAGGTCGACAAGATTGCAACAAAGAAAAAAAATTCCTTCTGCACACATTCATCTCAGGTAGCGGAACTGGTTGAACAGATTCAACCCCTCCAACAACAAGTTCATGATAGCCTTCCACAAATAGAGCAGTGCGACATCTCCAACATGGAAAGCAATTCACCAAGATTTAGATTCAGCAAACGCTTCCCTCTTTCCCCCAGGAACTCAAAGCAATGGAGACCATTGATTCCTAAGGAGGGAGGATTCATTCATGTGTATATCGGTGACCACCCACCTATTCAATGCGACAAAGGGATGAAATGGTGGAGAATTTGTCCCACATCCTTCAAGGCCTACCGATAAAAACATGTGCGTATTCATAAAGAGAACACTTTGGAGGCACCTCTCCTTTCAAGGTACATGTTAATTTTTATATTCCAATATTTGAAGGTCAGATATATGCGGATGCCCTAGACAAATGGTTAAATATGCTAGAAGGTTATTTCTCTGTTCCATTTTTCTAACATGGAAAATATCACCTTCAGACTCCTTAAGGCTCTCCCCCATGTCAAACATTGGTGGGAAACTTACTGAGAGAAAATTTCCATAGAGGAGTCCGAAATATATGGGGCTGATCCCACTTGGGATTTTTTTGTGGATGCGGTCAAGGAACAAGATTACCCTGTTGGCAACTATGAAGACCGGTACATGAGATAGACCACACTCTAGCAAGAGAGGGGCCAAGCAGTTTTGAAGTTCACCAATACCTTCCATACCTTGTGCACCAATATGGGTATCAAAGACTCTGAGCGATATTTGGTTCTAAAATATCGCGGGGCCCTACATAGATACATCCAAAATTAAATGAATTTTCTGGATATCTCATAACTCGGTGCTGCGTATCGATATGCTATTAAAATCGAGCATAAATTTAGGCTCTAGAACAAACGAGAGTTTGGATCTGTAAATACGCAACAACCAAAGAATGAGAAAGATGACCCTAACAAAAAAATTCCTAAAAACTAGTCTAAGCCACAGGAAAATAAGGGTCACGGGAAGATGAAGAAGGAAAATGGAAAATTGTACGATTTCGACAAAATCCGCTGGCACAACACCTATGAATTTCGCTCAAAACAATCATTGGTGGCCGAGATCAAAGACAAGGAGCCGAACCCTGATTCATAATCTAATTATGAAAATATTGGTAAAAGACAGATCATCAACGCATACCCCACTACTATTGTTGCGACCACAACAATTCAACCAGAAGAACCAATAGATCTTGAAGAGGGGGAGCACCTTTTTCATTCAAAGATGTGGGTTAAGGGGACCCCATTGCATTTTATTATTGATAGCAGAAGCCAGAAGAACCTCATCTTAGTAGAGGTCATCAAATAGTTGGGATTGTCGACAACACCACACCTGAAACCATACACCATCAGGTGGCTTCACAAGGGACAAGATCTTTGTGTCAACCAACATTGACGATTTTCATACGAAATCCATCCCTTCAAGGATGATGTATTATGTGATGTTTCCCCACTCGATGTCGGTGATGTTCTCTTGGTCCAACCATATATGTGGAAGAACCATGTTATTTATGAGTCTCGACCCCGTAGTGTCATTGTTACTTTGGGGGGTCATCTCTAGAGAATACAAGAGTTAGTTCCAACTACAATCCCACCTAAAAAATGCCACAAGGTAGTATATCATACTAAAAAAATCGTCTTCTTCACAATCTATTCTAGAGGTGAACATAAGGATACTACAACCACTACAACCTCATACCAAGCACCTTCTATCCAATAGAAGCAGGTAGATAAGATTGCAGCAAGGCACAAAAATTCCTTCTTCACACATTCATCTCAGGTAGCCCGATGGGTTGAATAGATTCAACCTTGCCAACAACAGGTTCATGATAGCCTTCCACAAACTGAGCAACGCGATGTCTCCAAAAAGGCAAGCAAATCACGAAGATTAAGATTCAACAAAATCTTCCCTCTCTCCCCCTGGAACTCAACGCAATAGATACCATTGATTCCTAAGGAGGGAGAATTGATCCAGGTGGATATCATTGGCTACCAACCTATTCCATGCGCTAAAAACCACAGTTTTCCATCTTGGTAGTTTTTCAACAGTTTTTTGGGTTCCAAACTTTCAGGGCCATTTTGAGGCCCTAAACGATGTTTTTTTTGGAATTTGGGGCCTAAGTGATTGACAAAAAAACTTAGTTGGGATAATATAAAAACTTCCTTCTCGATTAGACCTTTCCAATGGTGTATCGAGTGCCCCAAATGGATATCGTATGAAAACGTTATGCCCTCGGGAAGTTGACATATCAACTACCCCCATCGGGGCCCACAAACCTTTTGGATTTTCATCTTTCGGGGTTAGGGTTTTGGATTTTACTTATGTTAAAAAGGCCTTTGAAACTTCATCGTAACAATCAACCACTTATTTCTTCATACCTATCCAGTAATATTGGATTTGGACAACTATATTTGTTTTCTGGTATCCTGGGTGCCCCACATAAGGCACTTTATGCATCTCTCTTAATATCATATTCCTCAGCTCTTGATAAGTAGGTACACAAGTTTTACCTTTATACAAGAGGATTCTGTATTCTCTCAGCTCATAGTCTTTAGTTTTTTTACTGTAAATTATATTCTTGTAATTTTCCATTGTTTTCACACAATGCTGATCTAATTTTCCCACTTCTAAAATTTTGTCTTTTAGATCAGGATTGTACATTCTTATGGAGATAGCATGCATCTCATGCATCCTTCTACTGAGTGTATCAACCACCTTGTTATCTTTTCCTTTAATACGCTTTATATCAAATTCATATTCACTAATAAATTCAAACCATGTGATTTTCCTAGCATTTAAAGTTGGTTGTCCAAACAAATACTTCAGACTACTATGATCTGTCCTCAATTCAAATATTCTTCTCATAAGGTAGTGCCTCCACATATTCAAGGCATGCACTATGGATGCCAATTCTAAATCATGAGTAGCATAATGTCTCTCATGCTCCTTTAATTTTCTTGATTCATAACAAATCACATGCCCATTTTGACCGAGGAATCCACCAACTCCTTTGCATGCATCATTGCACACAACAAATTCTTTATAAGGATCAACAATATTTAAGATAGGTGCACTTGTCAATAAGTATTTCAAGTGCTAAAAAATTATTTCACAATCAATAGTCCATTCAAATATTATAACCTTCTTTTGCAAGGAAGTGTTTGGGTGAGCAATCTTTGAAAAACCTTCAATGAATATTATATAGTATCTAGCAAGTCCCATGAAATATCTCACCTTTGAGACATTCTTTGGTACTGACCACCCCTCAATGTCTCTTATCGTTTCAGGATCCACAACTATCCCTTCCTCTGAAATGATATGACCCAAATAATGTATCTACTTTTGCTAGAATGAACACTTGCTCAATTTTGCATACAACTGATGTTCACTCAACACTGGTAGCACCATCCTTAAGTGATTCTCATGCTCTTCTTCAGATTTTGAGTAGACATGAATGTCATCTAGAAAGACAATGGAAAATCTATCCAAGTAAGTTTTGAAAACACCATTCATCAAACATATAAAGACAACTGGTGCATTTGAAAACCAAGATGGCATCACTGTAAACTCATAATGGCCATATCGCATTCTGAAAGCAATATTTATGATATATTATTATTTGATTCTCACTTGATGATAGTCTGATATGAGGTCATTCTTGGAGAATATCTTCACATCTTGCAGATGATCAAATAGATCATCTATCCTTGGAAAAGGATACTTGTTATTCACAACCAAATTATTCAACTGCTTGAAGTCAATGCATAATATTAAGGTACCATATTTTCTTTTAGAAAATAATACCAAGGAACCCCAAGGAGACACACTTGGGTTTGTATACCCCTTATTCAATAGTTATTCAAGTTGCATTTGTAATTCCTTCAATTCTGGTGTACTCATCCTATAAGGAGTATTGGAAACTAGTGCAATTCTAGGCATCATATTAATAGAGAAATCAATATCTCTTTTTGGTGGCAACCCTAGTATCTCTCTACTGACGAGTCCAAAAGTCCTATCAAGTGGGTAAGGGAGAACACCCGATGGTAAGTCCAATTATACTCACTCTGGTTTTAGATGTTATTTCTAACAAGTATGTGGGACTTATTGCCACTCTAGATTTAGTATCTAAATATGAATATGAGAACTGAAGGTTCTCATATGAATTTAAATATGAAAACTAAATTCAACTATGCTTCCTATCACTATTCTAATATGCAATCCTATACTAAAATAATCCTGTCTTGATCATGATAAAACTAGATAAGATTGAACAGAGTTAAATATAATACCTTTTGAATTAGAAAGAGTTCATACATTCAAATGATAAGTGATTGCAATAATGTTATAAGAACACTAACAATTACTTGTACTATGCTTTTAATAAAATTACAACTACATTCAATGGAGAAAACTATGATAACCCGATCATACATGGAAATTACATAAATAATCCATACAATAATACTTGTAATATTCAAATTAAGGATAAGTGCATTAAGAAAAGTCTTGAATACCTTCACCACAACCACATGTTCCTGGAATGTATCTTGCTCTTTATTAATATCGAAGTAAGAGTACTATCTGTCATTAGAAAGGGAAAAGGTCCTTAACTTGTTACATCCATCTATTTTATCTAATATGAGGAGAGGATTTTGATATTCAGTAACTGTCATCCTGTCAGATGACTATTAAAACACTTCATTCCACATTCCCGATCGAGACTTCATAATAATTACAAAAAATAACCAAAATGTAGAAAATCTATTACAACCAATCAAGTATTTTTTGGCATTTGCATTTTGTCCCTAACTCCTTTCCACAATTTGAAGTATTCTTGTATTGATTCTATTATGTTTAGCTGCATCTTCTTGAGATATATTTCATGATCACAAATAGGGGTTACCACTTCTATCTTTAGGTCTTCTTCCGTCTGTTGTATAAAGTGTTTGGTTGATAGGATCAATTTATTTGGCCTTATTATCAACCTCCTCTATTGTTTCGATGGCCTTCATGTTGAGGTTCCTTCTAGTCTCCACATCCTATATTATCATCTGAGTTGTTCCTTATTTTTCTAAATTTGCCATGGTTTCCATCCTAAATTGTTTTATTAGGCCAATTGATGTCCTCCACAATATTTTGCAAGCTTGTTCAACTATTTCCTGATTTTTTTTGATATTATTGAGGATAGATTTCCCATTGTTGAGGAGTACCTGGTATTTTATCCTCTGATTGGATGCATATACTGGTAGGATGTTAGGAGGGTTATAACAGATATATTTCTAGTTGACAAACTGGTCATAGGCACTATGGACCTTATGGTACTTTTCTTTCACACTGATCATTTGCATACCTAGATTGAGGTGACCCAACCTATTCTTCTGAATTCTGTGTAAAAAATAGAAGAATTTATTCTGCATACTCTTGAGTTATTCATTGGATATGGTGGCTTATTCTTTAATTATCTCCAAGACAATAATTCCTTTCTTACTTTATTCTAAATTATTCTCTAGGAGATCATTATCGTGTTTCAATTTTTGAATCTAGCCTTCAATCTTCTCATTATCTGTACTTATCTCCAATTGTTACCTTTAGATCCTTGTCACTTCTTTAGCATGTGTGGATTTAATATTCTCTATTTCTTCTTGATGCAACTTCTGGTTCAAGTTAACCTTCTTCTCAAATTCTGCACTCATTTCTCTTTCATGAAGTTGCAATTGCTTCTACAATTCTTCAATGTGAAAACGTTATGATGTCATGGCCTATTTTATGAACTCAATGGCCACATTATCTACAATGGTATTTATGGCAGGATCTAGCTCAACTACCCTTTCTTTTGACATGTCCAATAATTTTTCTACTTCATAGACTGACATCATATTTTCACCAGTGAAAGCATTAAGGGTTGATGCTACCTCTATAACATTCTCTTTAGGATTTGGGCCTATATTCCAATTAATTTTTCTTTCAGACATGTCTCAGCTTAAAGTTCTTCCTTCTCTTTTTCTCTTAGTTTTTCTCATTTCATTAGCCTTGGTCTTGTGGCTGTAATAGTAATCACCTACAACTACAACAACACATTCTATCCCAAGTCCTTGAGACATGAATGAAATATTACCTAGAATTGTTGCCAAAGGAGTACACTCTTCTAATGGAATTGTGACCATGCTTGTGATAGGATATGTCACCAAAACTTGGTTCAATTGTTCTAGTTCTTTTTCCTGTGAATCGACTGTGTTTCTTTTCTCCTCTTCCTCTTTTTTTTTTTTCTTTACTCCTCTTGAGTGGCCAATGAGGCTTGTTCTTCATCTTCCTTCCTCTTCATCTCAATCTCTTTATCTACTTGATATTTGGCCTCTTTTTCTATGTTGTCCATCTTATTTCCATTATTATTCTTTGAAACTTGGCCTTTTCCTTTGCTCTTGTTCATTTCATCTTGTTTCTTTTCATCCTCTACATTCTTCCTTTACTGATACTTCTCTTCAGCTTCATCAACCTTTCTTGATCTCTCTGCTTCTTTCTTCCTCTTATTTATTTCTTTGTCTTCCTGTTCCTCCTGATCCTAATGAAGTAGTGTTTTAAATTTTTCTTGTACCTAAACCCTTTCTTCATCTTCTTATTTCTAAAGTTTCTCTTCGGCCATTTCATTTGAAATCCTTTCTAGAACTTCCTTAAAATAAAGGGCCCCTCGAAAGAGATCCCATGAAAAATTAACCTGATGAATGACATGTTGTGTTAACTTGACAACTTTTAGATGCTCATATATTATATTTTGGGGGTCACATCCTTTCTTGATTCTAATACAAAGACATATCTCTATTAGAGCTTCTATTTATTTCTCAACGTGTGGTTTATTTGATAGGGAACTCCTACCTATGTGGAGTCAAAAAATTGGCCAATATATTTTGTTCTTATCCGAAAAGTAGGTAGTGACCCCTTTATCCATCATCCGATAGGATATTTCTATGGATAACAGTTTATCAAGAACATATTTGGGAAATAGATGTGGTGGCCCTCTGGATCCATACATCTTGGAGTAGGTGTATTACTTCTTCATTTACCAATATCATATTTATTGTAAGGATTTGATGTCTCGTGGAGATATTCTATGCGGATAAAAATCAGAAATGGCTTTATATAATGGATCTAGGAAGTAATCACAAACATCATACAAGTGTTATTTATAGTTCACCTCCACAATTGTGAACAATAAACATTATTTGGGGATTGGTTTGGGTTCCAATCCAAATTGAAAGAAGGAAAATTACATACAACAAAAAATGTGTTAATCAAGTACACTGTCATGTAGAAGCCAAAGTTTTTCATAAATTAGGATTTTCAAGACTGATTTATGATGATGAAGGACACAATGTTAGTCCAGTTAAAATATTTTCCAGTCTTGGTGTAATATTATAGATATAAAATAGCAAGAAAAACAAAAATAATTAGCTAGAAATGGTAGATGAACAACAATATAACTATAACAACACCACAATAATACCAAAATGATACTAGAATAACACCAGAAAGAGAACTTTGATTACTGAGAGAAATGTTCACTTGCCTCTTCGAGGGGGCAACCTCTAGCAGAGAAGAGCTCTATTACAATAATATCCAAGACAAAACTTCTCATACCCTCGACTCCTATTTATACTAAATATGTCTATCAAAAGAAAAATCTAGAGGAAGATCCTTCTAGAAGTGAAAGCTTCTATTAGGACTTCTTACATTGGAATTATTGTTCCTTATTGCTAGGCCTTATTAATATTGACCTTTACTACATGGAAATATATTATTCTACCTATGTGAGGTCTTAGGTCCCTAACATGTCCTCCCCCTTAAAAACAACCTTGTCCTTAATGCTTGAGATGAGGAAATTGCTACAGAATGATCGATGGTTCCCAAGTGGCATCTTTTGGAGTTGTATCTTTCCACTGGACTAACACTTCCTTGATGGTTCAATGACACAGACGACGCTCACACTGGTGCAAAACATCTTGTGGCTGTAGCCAAATGGAGACTTATTCATCCAACTCAGGAAGGTTGGTTTGAGTTTGGCATTTAGTTCCAATCATCTTCTTTAAGTAGGAAACATGAAAAATAGGATGGATCTTAGAATGAGTGGGCAAAGCTAACTGATAGACCACCTATCCCACATGCTTGAGAATTGTATAAGGACCATAAAATTTGGGCTTGAGTTTCTGATAATGGTCATCCTTGAGGGAATTTTTCTTGTAAATTTGTAGTCGAAGAAACACCAGATCCCCTTCTGAAAATTGATGTTCAAAGTGACCTTGATATGCTTGTTTCTTCATGCAATTCTGGGCCATGACCAAATTATGTTTGAGTGTACGAAGAATAGCCTCTTGAACTGTAAGCGTTTGGTTAACCGCCTAGACCTTCGAGACACTTGGTAAATATGAGAGAACTAAAGGTGGATTTTTTCCATATACTGCTTCAAAATGAGTCACATGGGTAGCTGTGTGGTAAGAAGTGTTGTACCACCATTCAACCAGTGGTAACCATTGAGCCCACAGATTTTACCTTTCTGATGCAAAAAAACTCAAATATGTTTCCAAACACTTGTTGACAAATTTAGTTTGAACATCAGTTTGGGGATGATAAGCTATTCTGAGATGCAATCAGGTGCCTTGGAGCTTGAACGCTTCTTGCCAAAAATTGTTGGTGAAATATGGGTTGTGATCATAAAAAAAATAATGTGGCATGGAATGAAGCTTGAAGACATGATCCATGAAAAGTTGAGCCATAGTGCACAGCAACATCAGACACCATCCAGACATATGCTAGGGTATCTTGGCTTCCAGAGGTTATCCACTTTCACTACACCTCTATGACCGATGCCTCAACAACGGACACCTTGTTAGGGACCACAACATCAACAGCAATGTCGACCACAACAACAACAATTTAGGCCTATTCAACAAAATAGACCAATATTCCAGGCCAGTGGTCCATCATCTTTTACTTTGGGTAATAGGAGTACTAGAATGAAGAAGGGGTGTTGGACATGTGGGGAGCCACACTACCACCGCGACTGCCTGGTGGAGAGGACTAGAGCGTCTGAATCATCTGGACCCACTACTGTGGGAGATATGGGCAAGGCCCATCGAATTCATGCAGCGGTGAATAACCGCTAGATAGAGAATCAGTCGACTGTGCTCAAGACGATAGGTACTGTCACTGACTAGACCCTTAGCATTTTGATAGATCTTGGTGCTACCAAAAGTTTCATTTCTGGTGCAGCACTAAAAAGGATTAAGGTAAAGGAAGACAAAAAAGATGAGTTTAGCTTCGTAGAGGTGGCTTTGAGAGCCAAACAAAAGGTTGGAAGAAATGTTATGGGCTATATCCTTAACCTAGGAGAGTTTGTCACCAGGGTCAACCTGGATGTCATGATCTTAGGATCTTATGACATCGTGATAGATATGGACTGGTTGGAATTGCATGAGGCGATACTCGATTGTAAGACGAAATGGTTGATCTTGGTTGATGATGAGGGAAAAATATGTGTGATTGTAGGTCGAAACCAAGGAGTTTCCTTGAGGTTCATCTCTTCCTTGTAGCTACGGAAGAGCATGCGCAAGGGGTGTAATATTTATGCAATCCTTGTGTTAAACGAGAAGGGATTAGCGGAAGGTCTAGAACACCTTCTGGTGGTGAGATATTTTGCAGACGTCTTGCCAGAGGAGTTACCTGGGATGTCTCCAGAGAGGGAATTGGAGTTTACTATAGACCTAAAATCGGGAACTGAACCGATAACTAGAATGCCTTATCGGATGTCGACCTTGGAGTTACAGGACTTGAGAATGCAACTGAAATAATTGTTGGACTTGGGACTGATATGTCCAAGTGTGTCACCATGGGGTGTAGGCTCTACATTGACTACCGTCAGTTGAATAAGGCAACGATCAAGAATCAGTATCCGTTGCCAAGGATTGATGATCCGTTCGATCAAATGAAGGGCGTGATGGTGTTCTCAAAGATCGAATTGTGATCAGAATACCACCAGTTACAGATTAAGGAAGATGAAATCCCTAAGATCACCTTTAAGACGAGGTTTGGACATTACGACTTTACTGTTTTACCATTTGGACTAACAAACGCCCCAGGGGTATTTATGAGTTTTATGAACGGGGTGTTCCGTGAGTACTTGGACAAATTCATCCAAGTATTCATTGACGATATTTTGATTTACTCTCGGATGACAAAGGAGCATGACGATCACTTACGCTTGGTACTACAGTGTTTGTGAGAGCACAAATTGTATGGGAAATTGTCCAAATGCCTGTTTTATCAATTGAAGATTCACTACTTAGGGTGTGTCATCTTCGACGAAGGAATCACCATGGATCCATCTAAGGTTGAGGCTATTATGGAATGGCCTGTGCTGACGAATGTCCTGGAAGTGCGTATCTTCATGGGTTTAGTAGGATACTATCGATAGTTCATCGAGGGATTTTCAAAGATAGAAAATCTGATCATAGAATTGTAGAAGATAAATAAGAAGCTTGTTTGGACTGAGAAATGAGAGAAATAATTTCGGAGGCTCAAGGAGTTGTTGACAAAAACACCGATACTAAAGGTCCCTGAAATGGATGCGGAATTATTGGTATGCACTGACGCATCCAAGGAAGGATTAGGTGGAGTCTTGATGCAAAACGAACGAGTGATCGCTTACATCTCGAGGAAATTGAGAAGGCACAAGGAGAACATCGCGACACATGATTTGGAGTTGTTAGCCATTGTATATTCCTTGAAGGTTTGGAGACACTACCTTGTTGGATGAAAATTTTAACTAAAGACTGACCACTGTGGACTACAACACATATTTACGCAAAGCGACCTGAATGCGCGACAACGTCGTTGGTCGCAATTGCTTAGCGAGTACGACTTCAAGATTACTTACATAAAAGGAACAGTGAACCGAGTGGTAGATGCATTGAGTTGGAGACCACGCATCTTTTCGGTGCTGCCTCTTCAGACGAATCTACGTGAAAAGATTCTAACTTTACAGTGTGACGATGACTGGTACAAAGAGGTCGAGGGTTTTATCGGACAAAACACAATGATGGTACCAAGATTTGAAGGATTTTCATTTGATAGCGATGGCTTATTGAGGTTTAAAAATCAGATTTACGTACTGCTAAACGACGAGTTGAGGATGTTGATCCTAAGCGAGGCTCATAGAGAAGTTTACATGGCTCACCCAGGAGTCATGAATATGAGGGAAGACCTTAAAGCCTTATTCTTATGGAAGGGAATGAAGGAAAACATAGTCAACTATGTGGCCATATGTCTAGAATGTCAGCAAGTAAAGGATAAACATAGACACCCAACATGATTACTACAGCCACACATTATTCCAGAATCAAAATGGGAGGTTATTTCGATGGATTTTATTGTTAGATTACCACTGACGGCAAGGAGACATGACTCGATTTTCGTAGTAGTAGACACTCTAATGAAGAGTGCTCACTTTATTATTGTGTATACGACATATCAAGAACCTGAAATAGCTAGAGTTTTCATCAGTGAGATTGTGAGACTGCATGGCATTCCTAAGAGGATTATATCCGATCATGGATTGGTGTTTACTGGATGATTTTGGACGAGTTTCCAAGAGGCCTTGGGAACCCAACTTAACTTCAGTACCGCGTACCACTCGGAGATTGATGGGAGGACTGAATGAATGAACCAAACCTTGGAGGACATGTTGTGCATGTACATAATGGACCAACAAAGGCGTTGGAAGAATTCTTGCCACTAGTGGAATTTGCTTATAACAACAGTTACCAAAGCACCATTAATATGGTACCTTTCAAGTTTATTTATGGGAAACCATGTCAGATGTGTTTGAGTTGAGATTGGCTTGAGGATAGGGTCTTGGTGGGACCAGAAGCGATCCAAGAAATGGAAGAGAAAATGCAAACAATAAGATAAAGTATTAAGGAAGCACAGGATCGATAGAAAAGTTATGCCTATGTGCACCGTTTCGACCATAGTTATGAGGTCGACGACCAAGTATTCTTGTGGGTTAAACCACATAAGAGTTCGATCAAGTTTGGAAAGGGAGCTAAAATCTCTCCTAGGTTCATGGGACCTTTCAATATTGTGGAGAGAAAGGGGCCCATGGCCTATCAACTAGCCTTGCCTGATTATTTGAGGCATATGCACAATGTTTTTCATGTATCTGTTTTGAGACATTATATTAGTGATCCTACACATGTTATTGACATGAGTTCCTAGAAGGTATCGGACGAGGGGGCACTCACGGCTAAGCCGATCCGCATCTTGGATCATCGCATTCGACAACTACAACGTCGAATAGTAGATCAGGTCAAGGTCCAATGGGACAACTATAGTCCACACTCGGTGAACTGGGAGGACGCATATGATATGCACCAATAGTTTCCATTTTTATTTGATAGATAGAATTATGATACTGTGGTACACATTATTTTGGCACTTATACTGTGAAACTTTGGGACGAAGTTTAGACCAAGAGGGGGTGTATGTAACATCCCTCTCTAGCGCACTGAGTGAACTTATTCTTTGAGGACACTTGCTCACAAGTGATCTGGATTATTATGCTATTCAAATATTTGATTTTGATTATGAGGCATTATGGGTTGATGACATGTTGTTTTATTGCATTGACATAGACAGGTGATATTGACTCAGTTTTACTGAGTGTGCAGGATTTTGGACCTCAAGGATGCAGAGGCATCGATGCAACCCCTTGGACTCTGGATCAAATCGGGGAGTGTACCAATGGGGTTTGATTGTTTTACTGTGATATTAGTGCATCTAATTAGATAATATGATATGGATATGTTCTGACATGATTCGTTGATGATGCAGGATGATGATCGCTGACTGACTAGACTCACATGTGGAGTAAAGGGGTCACGCATGACTACTAGAGAGGTTGAGGGAGAGGTGTGGACAACAACCCTGCCACAACCTACTAGCACTCTTGCCATGGATCGAAATGTAGGTTAACGTTTACCTAGTTCGAGAGGACCCACGATGTTGTGAGGGCAGACTGTGACAGTCTCTCACGATGATTCTAAAGGGTGCACAATAAGGCAGGGGCCGTATTCCTTAGAGGCCCTTAGTCTCCCACAAGTTCACCTGGCGGAGTATTGACTCCAGGGGTTTTTGATGTCTACCAAGTCAGTCAAGAGGCGAGTGGAACTCTTGGAGCATGTGGTGTGTCCTGAAGGGCACGTCACGTCAGAAAAATGGAAAGAGGTGAGTGGCACCCTTGGAGCACATAGTGTGTCCTGACAGGCACGTCACACACGGGAAACAAGTGAGGTGAGTGGCACCCTTGGAGCACCTACTACTTCCTGAAGGGCACGTCACGTTATTCATGATAAATTATTGAAACTAGATGGCCTTAGGACTAATAACATGATGAGAAATTTTAAAAACAAATTCCCTAATAAAATG
>ML778082.1:910955-956614 GCA_009831015.1 Picea engelmannii | reverse complement strand
AAATTAAAGTCTAGGTCTAATTTACTAGTGGTAGAATTTTCTCTATCCTTTATAAAAAAAACAAAAGGGGAAAAAGAATCTATATATATATATATATATATATATATATATATATATATATTTATAAAATAATAATAATAATAATTATTATTTTATTATATTATGATAATTAAAAGTTAATTTCTACACCTACCAAATTGAGTTCTAAATGAAAAGGGGAAAGATGGAAATCTAGAATAATTAGGAAACTAGGAAAAGAGGGAAACATAAAAAGAAAAGGGAAACACAAGGGAAAAAGAAGAAAGTCAAACTTAGTAAGGTATCTACCATTTAAGAACTTCTAATTTTAAACTAAACTAGCAAATTAAACTAAACTTAGTAAGAGAATTTGGGGACACCTAGGAGTGATTCTAGGAGTGACTCTAGGTGGGTGAGGGAAATAAGAGTAATTAATTAATTAAAGAAATTAAATTATGGAGGAAAGAAGGGGATGGGTGACACATGTACGGGGAGGAATTTTTATGAATTAATTTGTTAAACTTTAAATAAAATGGGATTTGGGAAAGTAAGGGACTTCGAAAATCTATATATTGAAGGGAGGAGAAGGATGAATGATCTCTTCTATTTGCATAACGTTATGCTGCAGAAATATCTACTTGACTGACTTAGCTTGTGGGAGTTGGGATACCCATCTCGGTGAGGAGTGGTAGCTCGGCATTGCGAGGTGAGATGGGAGCTAGCGGAATCTCTGGTTAGTGTGTGTGACCCCTTTGCAGCTCGGGGGGCTATGGGGGAAGAAGAGTACCCCTAGCATCGGATGGGAGGTACCAGTGAAGTCTTGTCGGTCGAAAAGTAGGTGTTGCATGGAGTGAGCGGGACATTAACTCAGAGTGGGAGATCAGGCAACAATATGCTTTCTTCATTTTGTATGGTAGATTGTAGTAGTAATATGCTTTGGATCTGTATGTTTAGTGGGTAAGTAAATTGATTATCTAGAGTTCTAGTTGTTCACTAAATTTTCCTTAGCCTAGCTCGATGATTGATTGAATCCCATGGCCTTCGATTCCCGACATGTATTGACTGCCTTGGGTGTATTGATATGTGAAGTTTGTGGTTGTTTTTCCCTTCATCCCTAGCTCATCAGTCCTCGCCTGAGCAGTCAGCCAGGAGCCTAATCTATGGTCGTCACTTCAACGTTAATAGACCTATGGATCTCAACGCCTTGCTTTTCTATGCGTGGATGATGAGTGAAGGACGTTCCTATGAGACATCTACCTTTGTTCTTTTCCTTGGATGATTGTTGATTTCTCCATATTGTAAAGACCTGTGCATATGGATTATCTTGCATCCTGGTTGGTTTTTCTTTGTGCTTTGACTGATAACATCCCTGCGATCATTTCCATGAATTTCTCCTTGTTGTAGTGCATGTTTCGCCGCGTTTCTCCTATGCTAGTGCGTTGAGTCATAGATACCTATTGCTTGGACTATAAGCTTACGTTCATCATCAGTGGTGAGGTAAACTATTTTCGTTGGAGCCCTCTTGCCCTAAAAACAAAAATAAATAAATTTGTACTTCTGCTTCGCTTGTAGTCATAATGAAGGGGTCAACTACCACCATGATGATAGATTTATTGTTCGATTTAGGTAAGACTAAGATAAAATCCATAAAGATATCCTTCCAAATAGCAGGTGGAATCAGAAGTGGTTGTAGTGTGCCAGGAGATTTGATTATTTCACCCTTGTTGCATTGACACACATCACATTCAACCACAAAATTATGAATGTCCTGTTTCATACCATCCTCCAAAAAAGAATGTTTTACCTTGTCATAGGTTTTGGTAAACTCAGAGTGCCCAACGATGGGTGTAGCATGAAGCTCAGAAAGTACCATGGATTTATGTTTTGACTGTTTACTTAAATATAAAATACCTTTGTATTGAAGCTCATCATTGAGCCAAGAGTACCCCGGGGAGACTGGAGAATTGGACTGCAATTTTTATATCAGATGCAAACTTTTGGGATCTTGTAGCCATTCTTGGAGAACAACTGGAAGCCAATATGGTACAATGAAGGAGAGAGAAAAAGAGGACCCTTCATATTCATATTTGCTAGAAAGTGCATCAACAACCACATAGTCTTTGCCTTTCTTGTAAATGATCTCAAAGTCATATCCAAAGAGCTTAATCACCCATTTTTGTTTCTTTTGGGAGGAAAGGCGTTGTTCTAGAAAATACTTGAGTCTTTAATGATCTGTCTTAATTTGGAAGCATTTCCCCAATAGAAAAGGGTGCTAAAGATCCATGACATGCAAAATAGCCAAGATTTCCTTTTCATAGATTGAGTTGCCCAAATTTTTCTCTGACAGTTGTTTTCTAGTAAAGGACAAAGGCCGACCTTATTGCATAAGGATGAAGCCATTTCCTTTCCTGGAAGCATCACATTCCAGGACAAAGGTCTTTGTGAAATCAGGAAGGGCCAAGACTGGAGTGGCGCACATGGCCATCTTCAAGGTTTGAAAACCCTGAGCAACTGTTGGAGTCAAAGTGAAAGAATTATTTTTAAGGAGAGTAGTGAGAGGTGCTACAATCTTTCCATATTTCTTAAAAAACTTGTGATAATAAGCTGTTAAACCTAGAAATACACGCAAGATTTTAAGAGTATTTGGGTGAGGCCAATCTTGCATAGATTCAATCTTTTTAGGATCCACCCTGACACTGGGGTTGCCAACAAGATGACCCAAGTACTCGACTTCCAAGGTGCCAAAAGCACATTTATATTGTTTGAGGAAAATTTGGTGCTGAGAGAGTAGATGGAGAAATCGATCCACATGAGCAAGATGAGATATCCAGGTTTTACTATAGATGAGGATATCATTAAAGAAAACTAAGACAAAATGATGGAGAAAAGGATGGAAAACATGATTCATGAGGCTTTGGAAAATGGAGGGAGCATAAAAAAAGCCAAAGGGCATGAACAAAAACTCATAGTGGACCTCATGAGTTCTAAATGAAGTCTTAGGAATACCCGCCTCTTTCATATAGATCTGGTGGTAGCAAGAACAAAGATCAAGTTTAGTAAAGAACTGGGCGCCGCTCAATTCATCCAGAAGGTCATCAATGGCAGGAATGGGAAATTTATCTTTAATTGTGAGTGTGTTGAGGGCACGGAAGTTAGGACACATGTGGAAAGAACCTTATTTCCTAAGGACCATGACCACAGGAGAAGATTAGGGGCTCGTACTAGGGCGGATAACACTTACGTTGAGCAATTCTTGAACAATTTTCTCAATTTCATTTTTTTGGGAAAATGGGTGACGATAGGGACAAATATTGGGAGGAAGGGTTCTTGGGACAAGGGGAATGGAATGATCATGAACACCATAGGAAAGAGGGATTCCTATGACACAGAGGGTGTCTGAGTTTCTTGTATGGCATGGAGTTGGGAAGTAATGCTATAATGACATTTTTTGAGCATCTTTTCCATGCGATGGGAACTGATGATCTCCAAGGAACCGATGGTGATGCCTTAGAAATTATATTGTTATCCCTCCTAGTCGAATTGCATTGTTAATTCCTTAAAATTCATGAGAATGGGACCGAAATTCCTTATCCATTCTATACCCAACATAATGTCACTACCACCCATGTTGATAGCAAACATATGATATTTCAGGTGGTATTCACCAATTTGGAGACACACATTTTCACAATGCCCTCCACATCTCATGGACCTGCCATTAGCAATTATGAATTGAAAATTATTGACGACACATATATAGAAATTAGTTTCTTGGGCAATGCAGTGATGAATAAAATTATGGGTGCTTCCACTATCAACAAGAATGATGACCTTCCTATGCTTAATGCAACCAATTAGCTTGAGGGTTTGGGGAGCAGAGAAGCCAGTGAGAGAATTTAGGGAAATGACCGGTTCTACTTCGAGAGGGTCTGAGGGAGGGGTCTTGTCAGTGGGTTCATATGACATGGACACAAAGGGATTCTCAACATCCTCTTCTGAAACATCCTCTGAGATGGCCATAAAAATATTTTGTTCCTTACACTTGTGCTTAGGAAAATATTTGTCATCGCATTTATAACAAGGCATTTGAGTTGGTGTTCATCCATTTCGGCCCTGGTCAATTTCTAGATCTTTACTGGAGTAGAAGGAGAAGTGGGATTGACTGGCTTAATGTGAGGAATAAAGGAGGGATTTTGGTTTTGAGAAGATACAACCTGTTGTGCTTCCTTAGATATTTTAGTAGCGTCCACCCAAATCTGAGGCTGATCCATGAGGACATGGGCACGAATCTCATCCTTGAGGCCACTAATAAAACAGTCTCAGAAAAAAAGCATCATACATGCCCTCTGTATGAAAATCCAATTTCTCAAAAGAATCTATAAAGTCTTCCACTGTGCCATATTGTTTCAAATTTGTCAAATATCCTAAATGGTTGGTGTCAGTGTCAAAGAATTCATAAAGCTCTACCACAAAGTGTGTCCAAGACACATACCCTTGGCAGGAAATTTTTCTCCATTGCCACCATTGCCAATTTTCTTGATCTATATGGAGAAAACCATACCGGAGTTTGGCCAACTCATCTGCAATTCCATACAAAGAGAAATAATGTTCCATTTGAGTTCCCCAGCCAGTGGGATCCGAGCCATCAAATTTGGTCACATTTGTTGGGCCCTTCATTTTTGGATAAGAAATTGCATAAGTTTTGATTGAGCACGAGTTGCAAAAGTTTCAACAGAGGCTAGACAACAGAACAATAAAGTGCAATAGAAAGCAGTTGCAAAAGACAACACAACGCCAGCAAAGCAACAAATGGCTGCAACAAAACAAGGAAGGGCCCAAGATGAAATAGAAGACACAACCTAGCTATATATAGGGATGAACATAAGTGTAAAAGGGTTGGTTGGTGTGGTTTTTGTTGACATTGTTGTTATTGTTGGTCCGTTTATTACAGTGTGGTTCCAAGTTGATTGTTGGGAGTTGAGCCAAGTCAGGTCTTGAGTCTGTAATGAATTTGATCTATCAATTTGAGAATTGGAGCTCTGCAACATGAGTCTAGAGTCAAGAGTCTAAACAACGCACTACTATGTAATTCTGAGTCTATAATCAGAGAAATATTCTGAAGATAATATGAAGAAGGACCTAAATTTTCAAATATGATGTGTCTATGTGTGTTTTCCTTATGCATTACAGTTCTTCTTTTTGGGCTATAAGTTCTACTCAATGGTTCTATGTTTAGATGCTTGTCCTTAATGTAAGTAGGTTCAATTCTTGCACATATATGTTTCAGATATGTTTATGTCTCTTGCGGAAGATCAGGGATGAGTCCTGAAGGATCTATGGAACCTCTTAAGTCTTTTCCCTACCCTTCCCTATCTATTTGTCTCAACAAAGATTCAAGTGAGACTTCTTCTCTTCGGAGGAGATGAAAATGATAACACTCTAGACTACACGGTACCTTTTGTTGGTAACCTAATAAGGACCCTGGTCTGATTAAACTTGTGCCAAAAAAATGGTTCCATTACCAGGACCTATGTTAAAAGGGAACTTGTAGGGAGAATGCTTCTACGGATCCATAGATCTGGTATTGATTAATGGAGGGAAAGAAACTGTGACGCCTTCATATGGAAAAAAGCGTAACTAAGGAGAAAATCAGTGGAAAACATTCACGAAGCAATCTTTTACTTAGAAAGATCGAGCAACCAGTACGAGAATTTTTGGGTTAAATTCTCAGAAGATTTTTTCCACTGGATAAAGAGGCTCCAAGAAGCTCTAGAGTTTAAAGGATGAGTCAAGAGGATCTACGTGTGGGACACCAAAAATCTAGCAGCACTTCAAAGGATGGATTCTCCAGTCATGCGAACAGTTGATTTCTGGGTCAACACCACATTAGAAGGATATATCATTGAATTTGTAGCTGAGAGCCACCAATATTTCTTTCTAGCAGAGGAAGTTTTCAGGAAAGACACAAGGGGAAGACTATTGAGATAAATCCCCCTATGGATTAAGGTTTTCTTGATGGAGGAGGGTATGTTGACTATGTCCCTAACTGATATGGTAGCATAAACACGCTCACTTGGGGTAGGGCAAGGCAGGGTGAGAGTCATGGAATGAAAGAGGGGAAGGGTTCTTTGACAAATGGGGGGGGGGAAACAAAAAGAAACAGACTTGATATATGACCAAGCCTTGAGTAGAGCCGCCATAGTTGAGAAGTGGTGGTGCGGAAAGATCAATAAAGAAGCAAGATAGTCCGAGAAATTGAGGAAAGAAGGCGGATTAGGAGAAGTAGAGAAAATACAGATGGAAGAGTTGCAGAAGATGAGAAGATAGGAATGACTGGATAGTCAAATATTAAATGAGAGAGAAGATTAGAGAGAAAGAAGTCCCTAGGAGATGGGACAAGAAGGAGAAGGTGCAGATGTAAGAGAGGAAGAAGCTGACATGAATCTTGGAGAAGAAAGAGAAGATTTATCCCCAATAACAAGAGAGATTGGGAATCCGTCGAAGAGATCTTACCAGTGGAAGAAAATTAGACCCCCCAGATCAAAGAAATCTACCCTGAAGCTAGTGGTGCCAGCCCCAAATCACCCATAACCCAAGTGTATTCTATACAAGAAGTAAGTTTGATACTACCTTCTCATGCTAATTTTGTTCTAGTACAATTAATTATCCAATCACAACTAGGAAGTGAGAGTACAGGGAGGATATTGTGATCCCCTGGTAGATCGAAAGAAAGAACATTAGGGTTCATATTGATAGAAACAACAATATCAACAATGGCTGGCCATGCGAGAGGTTTGATTGCCCGATACCCAGAATTTTGGGGTAAGGGAGATGAAGATGTTGAGCAACACTGGTTTTTGTGTGAAGCAATCTGGTTATCCAGAGGGACTCCGGATGTGAATAAGCTAGTCGAGTTCTAGACTACCTTGAGAGGTCATGCTCTTAAGTGGTACATGAAGATCATTGAGCCAGGAGTTCCAGGAACGCAAGGTCAATATTTCACTCTTGGCCAAGTATGGACAAGGTTCATAGTAGAGTTCAAACTACCCCAGTCAGAGCAGTAGGCTCTATCTTAGCTACATGAGATCCAACAACAAGAAGGTGAATCAACCTGTGAATACAGCCAAAAGTTTAAAGATTCCATAGGGAGGTTGGCACATCCAATCCATGAAGAACATCAAAGGGAGTGGTACATTCAGGGGTTGCTACCTCTCACTCAGATTCCTCTAACAGAACAACGGATAGGCATGTTAACCGATGCATTGGAACAATCGATGAAGATTGAAGCCATGGCAGGATACCCTGGGAGTCTGAGAGTGACCAGAACCCCAATAGATGCAAATCAGGTGCAACTACAAGGGTATATATTGACACTTACACAAAATATTCAAGAGTTGACGATACCCAAACCAGAACGACCATAGATTTGGTGCACCAACTGTTATACGAAAGGTCATCTGGCGAACGAATGTCCACAAATAAGGGGAATGGGAACCCTTCAGAATTTGATGGTACCCCCACTAGGACCCA
This sequence comes from Picea engelmannii, assembly GCA_009831015.1. Lineage (NCBI taxonomy): Eukaryota > Viridiplantae > Streptophyta > Pinopsida > Pinales > Pinaceae > Picea > Picea engelmannii. Next base: position 949,066 of record ML778082.1, on the reverse strand, counting down.
TGGGAGGAGTTGCGAAAGTGTCGATGAACTTACCATTCCATAACCCCACTCTATATCATGCTTTTCTAGGAGGCCAAGAAACACCAACAACTGAGTATAGTGAAATCTACCAAATCCATGGGCATGGGCCAAGACAGTGCCCCATTATGCAGAAATATTCAATAGTACCAAATACAATACATGTGAGTTTTGCACGTCTGCCACATACACTGCCAATCAATGTAGAGCATTGGATGCACTTGCAGATAGGTTATACCGAACAACACTCAGGGTGAATGAAAACCCTCAGGGACCAGGAAGAGGTCGAGGAGGTAGAGCCAGAGGTGACTTCCGAGGAGGAAGAACTGGGGGAAGAGGGACAAGAATATGCTATAACTATGATGATAAAGGTCACATGGCTATAGAATGTCCTCATCCAAGGTGGCCATGGTGCTCTCATTGTAGAAACAACGACCACGCAATTGAATACTGCCCATAATTAATTGCAAAATGGGAGGATAAAGTATGACAAAGAGGAACTAACCTCATCAGTTCATAAATCAAGAGGGTTATTAAGGGACAATTGCCCAACCTTAATATCGTTACTGAAGGAGGAGCAAAGATAGGATCTGATGCTGATACTCTACCTAAGATCCAGAAAGCAACACCTAAAGAAGAAAGGTATGACCCTCTAAAACAAAAGCTATTCTTTAAAGATGCCATAGAAATATTTCAGAATATTCCTAGCCCACAGATGCAAGAGAAACCCCCACAACCTACTGTTTATCCTAATATGGCGCAAGTCCCTGCTTCACCCCCTGCACCTAGAAACCCTGTAGCCATGCCAAGAAAACCTGAGCAACCTCAAAATGTAGTTGACCTTTGGTTTCAATTATTCTCTGACATTCTGGGGAATGATAAACTAACAAAAAAATTGTGCAATGCGCTATACCTAGTTTTAGGGAAAAAAGAACCCCTAGAGGCAAGAATAAGGGCTAATATTCCTGAGAAGGGTACTCAGAGAGTGCAACGAAGGAAAGTATGATTGGGAAAAGAATTCATGCTGGTAGCCTAGTTAGATGAATTTGAGATTAACGACATCATTTTGGATCTAGGATCCGATGTGAACATTCTGCCTAAGAAGACCTGGGAAGCCTTAGGAAAACCTAGGCTAACATATTCCCCAATTCAGTTAAGAATGGAAAACTAGTATTGTATATTACCCATAGGAAGACTGAAGAATGTGGAAATAGATGTTGCAGGAGTAAAGACAATGGTTGACTTTGAGGTCATTGAGATCATGGGAGATAAGGACCCCTACCCTGCACTACTCGACATTGATTGGGCCTATGAAAATTATGAAGTAATCGACTTAAAGGTAGACACCATGACCTTTGAGGCTGAGGAAATCAAGGTAGTTCAACCTTTGGATCCATATGTAGGACCCAGGTATACATAACCAACAGATAATAATATGGATGGAGAATACTTGGACCAGTTGTACACTGTAACAACAGGAACAAGAAATGATTATATAAATCCTACTGTTGATGGATCAGTAAGTTGGAGAAGCATACAGTCAGTAGATGAAGACTCAGAAGAATTGGCTTTTGACAGTTGGCAAAAAGGTTTGCATGAACAATTCTCAAGAAGATGCACAATTGTCAAAGCGACCAGATGGGTTGGGACCGAAGTTAAAGAACACCTTGTTTGTTAGGGTCCTAACCTACACATAGGAAGAGAAATATATTAAGATGTAATAAAGGTCAATATTAATAAGGCCTTTCAATAAAATAGAATAAGGCGGATGTAAGAAGACCTAATAGAATCTTCCGCTTCTAGAAGGATCTTCCTCTAGATGCTTCTCTTGATAGACATATTTAGTATAAATAAGGGTCGAGGGTATGAAAACCCAAGCTTGGAGATTATTGTAACAGAGTGCTTCTCGACTGGAGGTTTCCCCCTTGAAGAGGCCCGTGAACATTTCTTTCTGAATGAAAGTGCTATTTCTGTTGTTGTTCTTATATCATTTCTGTGTTATTGTGGATATTATGCTAGTTATATTACTGTTATTCTACCATTTCTAGAATTTTATTTCTATTCTGCATACTTTTTATATCTAGTATATTATAAGTGGTATCAGAGCACTTTTCTTGGCAAAAATTGTGGGAAACTTTTTTCAGGGTAGAGACGTATTCCGGCGTCTTTAAGCCACATATATCTGTTGTTACGCACATAAACCCACGGTTGAGGGATTCATACATGCAAGAAATGCAAGTGGCTCTTAAGCACACATTTTTTGGCTACCTTTGTAACCCCTGTTGGTACCCCTTCGAGTGGTAGCACATTAGATAACACCTGTGTACGGATCGACCTAGATTTCCTGAAGCCCTATTTAGATAAACTGATCGGCCTCTTGACTGCTATAGTGCCACTAAGAACAACACTCAGGAAGATACTCTCTAGTACCTGGGTAGTCAGGTAGTACAACTAAGGGTATGGTCTATCCTCCTTAGTTAGTGCCTTGAGATATTGGGCTGAGTACTCTTGTTGGACCCTGCACATATATTAGAGAGCTATAGCACAGGGAAAACCCTTGTCTGTAGAACCCTTGAATACCTAAACTTTGGGGGACATAAACATAAACAAATTAAAACAGACAAGATCTGTTGTAGTGCAACTGTGTTCGGGTTGTCAAATCACTACAATTTTCTTACTGGTTAAGCATTTGGGGATTTCATCACTGTAGTATTCTTTAGACTGGAGTATAACTTCACAGGTGTTAAAAAAAAAAGGTCTGTAATTTTTTTCACCATTATTTGAGACCTATTCCATTGGATTCATCTCTTCACCCTTATCACATTCATCCATATTATTTTTCGGAAAATTTTTTGACCCCGCCCGCCCCTTTTCAGTTCACCCATCGTCATGGCTCATACCCATAGCCAAGACTTGGAAGCTCGCTTCAACACCTTGCAATCTGGTCTCCTCGAGACCCAAAAAGAAGTAAAACAACTCAGTGCCAATGTTGCCTCCATCGATACAACCATCAATACAACCATAAATACAACCATGTAGTCCTCAATGGAGGAAGTAAAAAATGAACTGACCACCTAGCTTGAATATGTCTTTGCATCACTCTGCACCAAATTGAAGATCCCTACAAATGACCCTTTCTTTGATGCACCTCCAAAGACTGAAGGTGAACATTCCTCCCATTCCCATACCTTTCAGCACCATCACTTTCAATGTGACCTACACCTTCCGCGGGTGGATGTGACCAAATTTGATGGCTCGGACCCCACTGGTTTGGTAACCCAAATGGAACATTATTTATCTTTATGCGACATTACATATGACTTGGCCAAACTCCAGTATGGTGTTCTCCATATAGATCAAGAACGTTGGCAATGGAGAAAAACTTCCCGTCAAGGGTATATTGTTTGGACCCAATTTGTGACTGAGCTTTATGAACGCTTTGACATTGAAACCAACCATTTGGGCAGTTTGACAAAGTTGAAACAATCAAGAAAATTAGAAGACTTCATAGATTCCTTTGAGCGCTTGGCTTTTCGAACAGGGGGCCTGAATGATGCTTTCTCTCGAGAGTGTTTTATCAGTGGCCTCAAGGAGGATATTCAGGCCCATGTCCTCATGGCTCGACCCTCGAGTTGGGTGGAGGCTACTAAAAAAGCTAAAGAAGCACAACAGGTTGTATCCTCTCAAAACAGAAAACCCTCCTTTATCCCTCACCCTAAACTTGTAAATCCCACTACTTCCTCCGCTCCATTAAAGATCCAAAAATTGACCAGGGTTGAAATGGATGAACGCCAACTCAAAGGTCTTTGTTATAATTGTGATGACAAATATTTCCCGAGCCACAAGTGTAAGGAAAAAAATCTTTTTATGGATATCTCTGAGGATATTTCAGAAGAGGATGTTGAAACTCCCCTTATGTTCAAGTCACCTAAAATCACTGACATAACCCCTCCCTCAGACCCAATTAAGTGGAACTGGTCATTTCCCTCAATGCTATCACTAGATTCTCCACTCCCAAAATCCTCAAGTTAATCAGTTACATCAAACATCAGAAGGTCATCATTCTGGTTGATAGTGGAAGCACCCATAATTTTATTCATCGCCGCATTGCCCAAGAAACTCATTGCTACATCCATGCCGTCAACAATTTCCAAATCATGATTGCCAATGGTGGTTCAATGAAATGTGGAGGGCGCTATGAAAATGTCTATCTCCAAATCGGTGACTACCACCTAAAATCCCATATGTTTGCTATCGACATGGGTGGTTGTGACATTGTGTTGGGTGCAGACTGGCTAAGGACATTGGGTCCCATTCTCATGGATTTTAAGGAATTAACCATGCAATTTGACCAGGAAGGCCACCAATATAAATTTGAAGGAATCACTGTTGGTTCACCTGAGGTCATTAGTTCCCATAGCATGGAAAAGCTACTCAAAAAAGGTCATTCTGGTGTCATTGTCCAACTCCATGCCATACAAGCTATAGAGACACCCTTGGTTCTACAAGACCTCCAAGCCCTCCTTTCTAAACATCAAATGGTATTTTCCACTCCCGAAGGACTCCCTCCTTCCTGCGGTGTTCATGATCATTCCATTCCCCTTGTACCCAGAAGCCTTCCTCCCAATATCTGTCTGTATCACCAACCCTTTTCACAAAAAAATGAAATTGAGAAAATGGTCCAGGAACTCCTTAATGCAGGCATTATTCGCCCTAGTATGAGCCCTTACTCTTCTCCTATAGTCATGGTCCTGAAGAAATAAGGTTCTTGGAGAATGTGTCCTGACTTTTGTGACCTCAACAAACTGACCATTAAAGACAAATTTCCCATTCCTATCATTGATGACCTCCTGGATGAATTGAGTGGTGCCCAATTCTTTACTAAACTTGATCTTTGCTCAAGCTATCACCAGATATGTATGAAAGAGGCAGACATTCCCAAGATGGCCTTTTAAACTCATGAGGGCCACTATGAGTTTTTGGTCATGCCCTTTGTCTTGTGTAATGCCCCCTCCACCTTCCAAAGCCTCATGAATCATGTCTTTCATCCCTTTCTCCATCATTTTGTCTTAGTTTTCTTTGATAATATCCTCATCTATAGAAAAACCTAGAAAGACCATCTTACTCATGTGGATTGAGTTCTCCATCTACTCTCTTAGCACCAAATTTTCCTAAAATAGTCTAAATGTGCTTTTGGTGCCTTAGAAGTAGAATACTTGGGTCATCTGGTTGGCAAGGATGGCATCAGGGTGGATCTGAAAAAGATTGAAGCTATGCAAGACTGGCCACACCCAAAGACTCTCAAAAGATTGCGTGAATTTCTGGGCTTAACAGGGTATTATCACAATTTTGTTAAGAATTATGGAAAGATTGCAACACCTCTCACTGCTCTCCTAAAAAAGAACTCTTTCACTTGGACTCCAGCCGCTGCTCAAGCTTTTCAAACCTTGAAGATGGCCATGTGCACCACTCTGGTTTTGGCCCTTCCTGATTTCACAAATACCTTTTTGTTGGAATGTGATGCCTCAGGGAAAGGAATCGGTGCTATCCTTATGCAAGAGGGTCAACCTTTGGCCTTCACCAGAAAGCGACTATATGAAAGGAATATAGGCAAACCCATCTATGAAAAGGAAATGTTGGCTATTCTGCATGTCGTTGATCTGTGGCGCCCGTATCTCTTGGGGAAACATTTCCAAATTAAGACAGACCATCAAAGCCTCAAGTACTTTATGAAACAACACATTTCCTCCCCAGAGCAACAAAAATGGGTGACTAAGCTCTTTGGATATGATTATGAGATCATTTAGAAGAAAGGAAAAGACAATGTGGTGGTGGATGCACTGTCCTGAAAATATGAAGAAGAAGGATCCCTTTTTTCTCTTTCCTTCATTGTATCAGATTGGCTCCAAGCTGTTCGCCAGGAATGGCTACAAGATCCCAAAAGTTCACATCTAATCCAACAATTGCAGACCAATGCTCCAACTACCCCACGGTACTCTTGGCTCCAGGATGAGCTTTGATACAAAGGCCATTTGTGTTTAAGTAAACAATCAAAGCTTAAATCCATGGTACTTTCTGAGCTTCATGCTACACCCACAGCGGGGCACTCCGGGTTCACCAAAACGTATGACAGGGTCAAACGTTCTTTTTTCTGGGATGGTATGAAACAGGAAATCCATAATTTTGTTGCTGAATGTGATGTGTGTCAATGCAACAAGGGATAAATAGTCAAACCTCTGGGCACACTAAAACTGCTTCCGATTCCACCTGCTATTTGGAAGGATATCTCTATGGACTTTATTACCGACTTACACAAATCAGGAAATAAATCAGTCATAATGGTGGTTTTGGATTACCTTTCCAAGTATGCTCATTTCTGTGCTCTTCAACACCCATTTACTGCATCCATGGTGGATCAAATTTTCATGGTCTAGGTCTTCAAGATTCATGGCATTCCACACTCTATTGTTTCTAATCGTGACCCAACTTTCACAAGCAATTTTTGGCAAGAACTGTTCAAGCTATAGGGCACCCATATGCATCTTAGCACAACTTATCATCCCTAGACTAATGGTCAAATGAAAGTTGTCAGCAAATGTTTGGAAACATATATGAGGTGTTTTGCCTCTGAAAAGAAAAATCAACCGGCCCAATGGTTACCCCTAGATGAATGGTGGTACAACACTTCCTACCATACAACTACACATATGAATCCTTTTGAAGCGGTATATGGATAGAAGCCACCTTCAATTCTCTCATACTTACTGGGTACCTCGAAGGTCCAGGCGGTTGACCAAACACTTACATTTCAAGAGGATATTCTCCATACCCTCAAAGAGAACTTGGCCATGGCACATAATTGCATGAAGAAACAAGCAGATCAAGGTCGCTCTGAACGTCAATTTGCAGAAGGGGACCATGTGTTTCTGCGACTGCAACCATATAAACAAACTTCCCTCAAGGCTGAGCATGGTCAGAAGCTAGTGCCCAAATTTTATGGTCCTTATACAGTTCTCAAGCATGTGGGATATTTCACCTATCAGTTAGCTCTGCCAAGTCATTCGAAGCTACATCCTATTTTTCATGTTTCATGCTTAAAGAAGGTGATATGAACTAGGTGCCAAATTCAAACCAACCTTCCTCTGTTAACTAAAGAAGGATCCATTTGGCTACAACCAGAAGCGGTTTTGGACCAGCATGAGCATCGAATGCATCAGAGAACCATCAAGGAAGTGCTAGAACAATGTAAAGATAAAACTCCAGCAGATGCCACTTGGGAACCAACTACCATTCTGCAGTAGTTTCCACATCTCAAGCCTTGAGGACAAGGCTATTTTTAAGGGGGCGGACATGTTAGGGTCCTAACGAGCACATAGGTAGAGAAATATATTCGAATGTAATAAAGGTCAATATTAATAAGGCCTTTCAATAAAATAGAATAAGGTAGATGTAAGAAGACCTAATAGAAGCTTCCGCTTCTAGAAGGATCTTCTTCTAGATGCTTCTCTTGATAGACATATTTAGTATAAATAAGGGTTGAGGGTATGAAAACTAGAGCTTGGAGATTATTGTAACAGAGCACTGCTCGACTGGAGGTTGCCCCCTCGAAGAGGCCTTTGAACATTGCTTTCTGAATCAAAGTGTTATTTCTGTTGTTGTTCTTATATCATTTATGTGTTATTGTGGAGATTATGCTGGTTATATTATTGTTATTCTACCATTTCTAGCATTTTATTTCTATTCTACATACTTTTTATATCTAGTATATTACACAGTATATGATGGCACCTCAGATCTAAACATTTTTCTACACAACATGGAAGAAAATGTAAGAGAAGATAAAAGAATCTCGATACTAGATGTAGATTTTCATAACACCCCTACTATATGGTGGGCTAATCATAAATTCATACTCAGAAATTGGGATGAGGTGAAGCAAGCTATCAAGTACAGGTTCCAGAATAAGGATCAGATGGAATCAGATATGCAGACAGATCTCCAAGTTGTGCAATTGTTCAGTGGAGAATCAGATCCTAGAATACATATTGAATAGTATGTGACACAGTGGCAAGCTGCAGGGATACCCTCTCACTTCTGGGTCCAGGTATTTCCCCACTCCCTAGGTCCAACCTAGAAATCTTGGTTTATACATCAGGAAACTAGAAGATAGAAAAATGACTGGAAAATACTGGCAACTTATTTTTGTAAGGACTTCTCATTTACAAGTAAGTACCCTGAGATTGAAGTAGTCCTGCAAAAGATTAAAGAATTTCTTTTTACAGATAATGGTTATAAGAAATCAAACTTAGTGGTATGTGCCAAACATAACCAAGAACTTAAGACTAATCTCCACTTGCCCTCAATTGAGAAAGCTATAGAATGCTACCAGATTCGCAGAGATTTATAAAGCCTATATGATTAGGGGAATTGAGGAACCTAGTCATCAACGAGACAAAGGGGAGCAGAGAAATTCAAAACACCATACCCAGCCAGACAAATAGTTCCTACAACCACCCATTAAAATTGCACAAAATCAATATAGGGGCCACAGAGAAACCCAAGATAGATATGGTGGGAGACTACTGGGATGAGAAAACCAGTCAAGAAATACAGAGTTTGCTACGGGAATATGAGGATTTTTTCCCCAAGACTTTTTTCAGAGTTAAAGGGAATCAAAGGAGTTATGGGAGAAATGAATTGAATTGAAACCAGGATCCAATCCTGTCAGACATAGACCATACCATCTTAACACTAGAGTAAAAGAGAAGGTTAAGAAGGAGATAGACAAGATTTTTTAAGTAGGTCTCATTTTTGCAGTAGAAGAAGCATAGTGGGTTAGCCTGATAGTTATTCAAAGAAATAAAGACATAGAGGATATTAGAGTCTGTGTAGACTACAAAAGTCTCAACTCTGCCTGTGTGCATGAACCTTTCCCAACACCCTTTACAGACGAGGTGCTAGGACAGGTTGTGGGGAAGGAAGCATACTCATTTACAGATGTATTTTCATGATACCACCAAGTCAGGATCGCTGAAGAGGACAAAAAGAAAAGAAATTTCATAACAGAATGGGGATCCTTCGCATACAATGTGATGCCATTTGGCTTAAAGAATGACCCTGTAGTTTTTTCAAGAATTGTGATAGCAACTTTTAGAGAGTTCATTCACAAATTTATAGAAGTCTATATGGATGCTTGGACAATATATAGTCTTCTCAAGGAACATGTAGCATTGTTGCGGCTAATGTTTGACATATGTAGAGAGTTGCAGATCTCATTGAATATCAGAAAGTGTATCTTCTGTGTACCACATGGGATTTTTTTGGGCCACATAGTCTCCCGAGAAGGATTATTGGTAGACCTAGCCAAAGTTATGGTCATTGTGAATTTTCCACCACCTATGAGTGATAAGCAATTGTGCTCCACACTGGGACACATAGGTTACTATCGCAGGTTCATCCAAAGATATGCCAACATTACCGTACCTCTGGAAAATCTACTGAAAAAGGCTGAACTGTTTCAATGGACTCCAGAATGTGATAAAGAAATTTAGACACTCAAGGAGAAACTCATCACAACACCGATTCTGATATTCCCAAACTCAGAGAATGAATTTCACATCCATGTAGATGCTTTAGGAATTGCCTTAGGAGCCATATTAATGCAACCTGGAGATGGAGCTATGGATCACCCTATCTATTTTGCGAGTTAGAAGTTGTCGCAAGTAGAGAGTAAGTACACAATGATAGAAAGGGACGGCTTAGCCATGATTTATGCTTTATAGAAATTTAGACATTATTTCTTAGGCTCTCATTTCAAGTTCTTTACAGATCACTCTGAATTAAAGTATCTAGTTAACAAACCATTGTTAGAAGGAAGAATTTGTAGATGGATGCTATTATTTCAGGAATTTCCCTTTGAAGTTATCATCAAGCCGGGAAGATGCAACATTGGACCTGATCAGCTGTCCAGGTTAGAGTCAGGGGAAAGTGGCAGAGATGATCAACTCTCAGATGCATACTTGTTCAGGATTGAGGCCATACCGGAGTACATGGAGGAAATAACAGTCTTCCTAAGTACAGGGGCCTGTCCAAAAACATATTCCGCAACCTAGAAACCCCACATGGTTGTTAGAGCAATAGATTACTAGTTGATCTCCAGATAGTTGTATAAACTAGGACTAGACAACATCCTCAGAAAATGTGTCCTGGACCATGAAAGAAATGATATACTCTAGGAATGCCATAGTGGAATTGTAGGAGGCCACGTAGGAGGAAATGCCACTGCATAGAAATGTCTCTAGGTGGGAATTGGTGGGAAACACTCTTCAAGGATGAAAAAGTATACGCTAGATTGTGTGATGTTTGTCAATGAGTGGGCAAGCCATCACACTGAGACAAACTACTATTACAACTAGTTAGAGCTATAGAAGCATTTGAGAAATGGGCATTTGAATTCATTGGAAAAATCAACGCCATCGCCAAGCATTCAAAGGCTAGGCACATCATTACCGCAACTAACTACCTTACCCATTGGGCAAAAGAAGAAACTCTACAGGATTGTTTGACAGATACTACTACCAAGTTCATTTGTGAGAATATCATTACTTGGTTTGGATGTCCCAGGATCCTGACTAGCGATCAGGGAGATCATTTCATTAGAAAAACTATAACAACACTTACAACATAATTCCTGATTCAACATCACAAGAGAAGTCCCTACCAACCACAGGCCAATGGAACAGTCGAAGCCTTCAATAAGATTTTGGATAGGGGGTTGACAAAGGTCTGCTGCACAAACTGGGAGGAATATTGCACAGGTCACACGTATGTCAGATGTGGAATCCATTGCACAGAGACTTATGGAGTTACAAGAACTCGAGGAGACTAGATTTCTAGTAGACTTCCATCAATTGGTTGAAAAAGCAAGACATAAAGCTTGGCATGATAGGCACATTAATACTAAGGTATTCACACAAGGAGACAAGGTGCTACTCTATGATAATCAGTACCAGAAGCATCCTGGCAAGCTGTGCATGCATTGGTTGGGACCATTCATAATTGCAGAGATCCGACCCTTAGGGGCAGTCACACTCACACAACTAGATGGTGTGTTGCGACCAGGATGGGTGAATGGCACTCGCTTGAAGCCCTACCTATCTCAAAACAGAGAAAGAGGCACTGTCTCTCTATTCCGAAAGAGCTTGTACATTAGTTAGATTTGAGTTTTCTGAAATTTTTGTAAATTCAATTAAGAAAGTCAATGTGTGCAGTGTTGCACCATGACACATAGTTCATTTTTTGTTTAAGTGTTGTTTGATACAAAACTAATGAATCAGCAGTGCAGGATCCGAATCATAAAAGAATCCACTAATTAAAGTCATTAATATGATGGGGACAACCTTTGTGGTTGGAGGGAGGATGAATCCGAATATGATCTGAGTCCATGTGACACACGAACCTAGTCCAGTGACAACCTTTATTTCCATTCAATACCACATATGAGGTTAGTTAATCCATAAAGCCATGTTATGCAAATATGCCATCATATTTCATGCCGGGATACCCACCCATCAAACAGAAAGGTCTGAAATCGACCACGTCCCTATCCAACTCACACAAATAAGTAAATTCTAGAATCACCAAATACGATTTACCTTGTTAAATCATCCTGTCGGACAACTCAGATCCAGTTGCATCCATATGGTCATGATGAACAACAATTATCACTAAACTTACCCATTAAGCCAAGTATAAGGCCCCGAGAACTCTCCCACGAATGCATCGTTTCCAAAATAAAATAACCATTTTCGAATTCAGTAGAGTGAACCAGCCTATACCATTTTGAAATTTGTAGTCCTAACCCTATTCCTTAGCCTCCCAAAAAAGTGGGAGTACCGAGAGACACAACAAGCCAAAGTGCCATGTCTAAATAAGTAGTACCAGACGAGCCCTATGACCCCTGAGTTGAGGTCGTGGGCGATCTCAAAGGGAAGCTAGAGCATGTTAAGCTCCTCGATCTTGAACTCACAGATTCAATCTTGTTTCCTTAGATGAACACAAATGTCTTTTGGGAGATGGATCCAGACAGATTAGGAGGCATGCAGATTGTGCCAAAATCAAACTTCATCAATTTATTCAATTCAACCATCATTAACTTGAGAGACCTACCAATCTTCGGTACCACTAGTGAGGTTACGCGGTGCAAAAAATTTCTGATAAGTAGAGTGCACGGCAGAAGTCTCTGGTTGGATAAGTGGTATCCAATCCATGCTAAAGACATCCAAAAAATTATTGGAATATCCTTCGAAGGAGAGGATGTGTCGAAAGGATTCCAGGGTCCTGGTAAGCATAATAAAAAGAAAGGCGAGCTTAGCCTGTATGAGAAATTCAACACAAAGAGGGGGGGACGGACAATAGTAATTGAACCCATACTACCCGAGACAGTCCATATTGGCTATTACATCATAGCCAACAAGGTTATGAGATCATACTACAAGGGAAAATGCACGTTAGATGCATTATCAATAGGAGACTTTTGTGCCAACAACGCTGTGTTGAATTGGTGTAGTTACCTATTGGAGGAACTCCCAGTGGCATGCGAAGAAGCGTAGGAGAAGGGAAGAACCTTCACTTATGGATATCTACGAATGGTATTCGCTATGTTTAAATGGAATCCACCTATGGGAAGACAACCGACGATACCAGACAAGGGGCGCATGGTGAATATGTTCGCGCCATGGTAGTCCAGGCTAGATTCGGAGAATACAACCATCAACACTGCAACATTTTCTAAGTGGTACAATGGTATGATAGACACAATATAAGGGATGTGTATCCAACAGGAGCTCCTCAACTGAAATACGAGAAATATTTCCTTTAGCATGAACCGACACCATACATTTGTCTGGCTGAGACATGTTAGTAGGGAATATTTCCACACAAGGATGCTGTCGTTCTATCTGGATGAAGAGGCCTTTTACAGGGAAGTCATGTCATGACCAGTGGTCAAACATAGTCATTGCAAGTCAGGAATGAATTATATCCTACCCGCATAGCTGCTAAAGAAGACATGAAAAGAAGCAGGAGCTAGACCAAGGTCAGGTCCAGAGCCATAGGAGCCAGATGCCCCTACACAATCATACATTCAAGAGGAATAAGAGATGCAACAGTTGGAGCAAAAGAAAATACCAGCCCTCCATCAGCTTCCAGTCGATTTCATGTTGTCACGTGAGGATGTTAAAAGGATCCTGAGCACTGTGTTCAGTACCAAACCATTGGTGAAGAGGCCCAGAACCAGGTCTCGTCGAACAAACCTCTGAACCCACAACCCCTTGCATCAGCTGCTCCCCACACCCACTCAACTGTCAAATCCAACACTATCATTGAAATTTAGGATGAACTGGAGCCTGAAACATTTTTGTCCAAATTCATCACTGAGCACCCTCCATCACCACCAGTCCACCCCATACCACAAACCCAGAGCCGATGCAACTCGATTAGCCAGAGATAGTGGAGCGAGGACTCCCAGAAATAACCCAAGAGTGACCCAAGCCAAGATTACAAGTTTCTGGTCCAAACCTCGAAGCACCAGAGCATAACATGAAGCTGAATGGTCTGAATCTAGACATCCAAGAACAATAGCCTAAGCCTTCAGTGCAACAAAAATATCCCCAAACTGAAGAGTATTTGAAATCCCCCAAAAAACAACGAATCCCCTCACCAGCCAAGGGTGAGAGTGTACAAGAAACCACAATGCAAGAAGCAGAAATAAAAAAAGAGGAGGAGCTACTAGAGCCTTAGAGGGAGCCAAAATCAACACCCAGGGAGAGCATGACATTCGTGCATGAACAAATGGAATGGGTTCTTGAGGTCCCTCAACAATGCACAAAACTGATGCAACTTTTCATAGCCAGAACAAAGGTTCTAACTCTTTTTCCCACAACGCTAAGGTTGAGGATTGCACTAGGACCAACATCAAAGGAGGAGGTAGAGACTCACTCGGAGCATTCAATGGCCATTGGAATTCCACTGCAGATGTGAGCACCCAAAGACGCAACTTCTTCATATGATGATCTCGTACAGTGGCCAACGACGCAATTAGTTGGACTGATCAGAGCATCAATCAATCAATTAGAGAAAAGGCTCCAAGAGGTCAACATATTTGCTGAGGTTGCAAGGGAGTAAGACTTTGTCATGCAAACATGCAGGATGTAGGAAGCGGATGAAAAAATCTAGGTTCAGTGCAAACTGGAAAGAGTACATGAAAGATGTGCCGAAGCGTGGCCAGAGATTCGGAAGGTTGCGCTCGAACTACCTGAAGTCAGTGAGGTAGGCGAGCCAAAACACTAGATTGAGTTTCTACAAGGAGCACAGACACATATTGCCACCCAAGATGAGTAGCTAAAAGCACAGTTACAACAGAACCAACAAGAAGCAGAGAAACAACCTCAGAAGCTGCAAGAGAAGATGCAAAAGATCGTACTGCAAGGAAACAATGCTTGAGCAACACTACACAAGAACACAACAGAATGAAAAAATATTTTCAGGGAAGTCAGCGACTAGATGGGCATCATCAGTCGACACAACTAAGTCTTGGAGGAGGTGCACACAAAGATCCAGGTTTTGAACGAAGAAGTTGCGGCCACAATAGATCCTATGGAGCAACAAAAAAAGTTCGACCAAATTCAACAGGCAGACAATGAGATGAATGTCCTCTTTAAGGCACAGTCCATAGCAAAGAAAGAGTTACATGATTTTCGACTTCTCATTCAAGTAGTGTACATGCAAATGCATCAAGTTGACGCAACAACAGATTCTGAGTGGAACTTGTTGGTCGTGTCTAAGACAAAGGCGGATAGCAAGGACACAACCCAATAGTTCGTTGTAGAGCCATCACTCCTTGCCAGAAAGTGGAAGGATAAAGTGGGAAACTTTCAAGGAGTGAAACGACAAGCCTTTGAGTTGGTACCAGAGTTGTGCCCTTCATTTGAAGAGGTAAAAAGAAGAGAAATCACAAACATAAAATCCCAAGGAAGAAGAAAAGGAGGAAAAGGGAAAATAAAAGATGCTCCTGGAATATGCGAAAGAACCAAGCAATTGACTCGAGGGCGAGTCAAGGATTGTGGTCGGAGCCTGTTTGGCCCTTCATTTTTGGATAAGGAATTGCACAAGTTTTGACTGAGCACAAGTTGTGCAAGCTTCAATAGAGGCTGGAAAACTGAATGAGAAATAGCAACAGAAAGCAGTTGCGAAAGACAACACAATGCCAGCTAAGAAACAAATAGTT
This sequence comes from Picea engelmannii, assembly GCA_009831015.1. Taxonomy (NCBI): domain Eukaryota; kingdom Viridiplantae; phylum Streptophyta; class Pinopsida; order Pinales; family Pinaceae; genus Picea; species Picea engelmannii. Next base: position 933,762 of record ML778082.1, on the reverse strand, counting down.
GCAATAGAACAAGGAAGCGCGCAAGACGAAATAGAAGACACAACCCAGCTATATATAGGGATGAACATAAGTGTAAAAGGGTTGGTTGGTTGTTTTTTTGTGTGGTTGTTATTGTTTTTGTTGTTGACATTGTTGTTGTTGTTGGTTCGTTGATTACAGGTTGGTTCTGAGTTGATTGTTGGGAGATGAGCTAAGTTGGGTCTTGAGTCTGTAATGAATTTGATCTATCAGTTTGAGAATTGGAGCTCTGCGATATGAGTCCAGAGTCGAGAGTCTATAGAGTGCACTACTGTGTAATTATGAGTCTTTAATCAGAGAAATATTCTGAAGATAATATGAAGAAGGACCTAAATTTTGAAATATGATGTGTCTATGTGTGTTTTCCTTATGCATTACAATTCTTCTTTCTGGTTTATAAGTTCTACTCGATTATTCCTTGTTTAGATGCTTGTCCATAATGTAAGTAGGTTTGATTCTTGCACATATATGTTTCATATCTGTTGATGTCTCTTGTGCAAGATCAGGGATGAGTCCTGAAGGCTCTATGGATCCTCTTAAGTCTTTTCCCTACACTTCCGTATCTATTGTCTGAGCAATGCTTCAAGTGAGACTTATTCTCTTCTGAGGAGATGACAATACCAACGCTCTAGATTACATGGTACCTTTTTTTGGTATTATGAGAAGGAACCCAGTCTGATTAAAATTGAGCCAACAACATCCACACGTGTAAGGCGTAGGTCACGCTGAAAATGATGGGGCTAAAAATTCTAGGAATGAGAGGAAGTTTTACCTTCGATATGCAAAGGTGGTTCAAATGAGGGAATATCTACATGGATATGTAGCTTGGCGTAGATCATCATAGTGACAAATTCAATTTGGGTAGAAACGTCTTGTGTGAGTTCAACAATTATGGTAGTGATGGAGGAATGCATGTTTTATTGATGGTGGAAATATTGGTGCTGAGTTGTCTCACTTCTTGTTGGGTTTCTATGAAATTAGAGTGCAAGGTATTGAAGCGAGCTTCCAAGTATTGGCTATGGGTATGGGCCATGATGAAGAGTGAACATGAAAAGGGGACGGTGGGACCACACAAAAAATGGGTTATGGGTGAAGTGTATCACAACAATTAGGGCTACGAGTGGAATCTAATGGGGAAATCCCAATTAAGGGTGTTGGAAGGGGGTTAGGTCCACGAGAAAAAACAAATTGCTGAAAAATGATACGTATGACTGTGATAAGGGTGAAGAGAGAAATCCAATGGAATAGGTCTCAAATAATGGTGCCAATAGGATCCAAACTTTTTTTTTACTTCTGCAGAGTTATACTCCGATCTAAAGAATATTGCAGTGATGAAATGGCCAAATTCTTAACAAGAAGAAATGTGTAGTAATTTCAAAACCCAAATGCAGGAGACACAATTGTGCGACAATAGATCTTGTGTGCTTTATTTTTGTATCCGTCCCAAGGGTTCTACAGACAAAGTTTTTCCCTGTGCTATAGCTCTCTGATATACGTGCAGGGTCCAACAGTAGTAGTAGGCCCAATATATCAGGGAACTAACTAAGGAGGCTATACCATGCCCTTAGCCATACTACCTGACTACCCAGGTACTAGAGAGTATCTTCCTGAGTGTTGTTCTTTGTGGCACTATAGCAGTCAAGGGGCTGATGGGTTTATCTATGGAGGGATTCAGGAGATCTAGGCTGATCCATATACAGGTGTTGTATGATGCACTACCAATCGAAGGGGTACCAATAGGGGTTATATTTCCTGCATGTATGAATCCCTGACCATGAGTTTATGTGTGTAACGATAGATCTCTGTAGCTTAAAGACGTCAAAATATGTCTCTACCCTGAAAAAAAAAATTAACCCACAATTTTCTATCGAGGAAGGTGATACGATACTACTTGTAATATTCCAAATATAAAATAGCAAGCATAACAAAAATAATTAGCTAGAAATGGCATATGAATAATAATATAACCATAACAACACCACAATAATACCAAAATGATACCAAAATAACACCAGAAAGAGAACTTTGATTACTAAGAGCAATGTTCACTTGCCTCTTTGAGGGGGAAACCTCCAACAGAGAAGATCTCTATTGCAATAATATCCAAGACAAAACTTCTCATACCCTTGACTCCTATTTATACTAAATATGTCTATCAAAAGAACAATCTAGAGGAAGATCCTTCTAGAAGAAAAAGATTCTATTAGGTCTTCTTACATTTGACTTATTATTCCTTATTTCTAGGCATTATTAATATTGACCTTTATTATATGGAAATATATTACTCTACCTATGTGAGGGGTTAGGTTCCTAACACTAGGCTACTATGTAATCCATCAAAAACCACTCCATCCCAAAATGAGTGTTGGTTTCCTCACCATAGAGACTGTAGATCATCACATTCAATATTCTGTATAGCTTCTTCAAGTATTGTGTGGTAATATATATTTCCCCTTTTTTTACAATCGATTCTTCATCTATGAACGAATCCTCCATCAAGGTTTCAAAGTCATTGTGCTCGGCTCCTAATTTATCCATAAATGATTCATCTAGCGATACAATGGGATCTGGGGTTTTGTACCAAATTCTGATGTCTTTGGCTTTGAGAAATGTGATAGGAACAAAATATGCATTAACTATCATGGCCATCTCTTTTTGTAGGTTGGTGAAACACCATTTTGCAACATCATTATAAGGGAAGATTGCTAGGCAAGAGGCTACAATGTGAATGTCACTTTTCCCGATATTCTTGTATTCATCAATGTCCTCATTTTCAAAAAGGTAATCTTAATTGTAGAACATGTTGTATATCTCATGGTATCTCGTATAATTCTCCATTATATCATAGTTGCTAATGTCTGTAATAGTGAGAAAATCTGAACCTTAAACAAGTATAGGTTCAACAACTACCTGGTTCTTTGCTTTTCTTGTAATGTCTCTGGACATGTTGTCTCTTGTATAGATCATTATGAAAATAACATAATTAATTTACCTTTGAATTTACTATAGAAAGCAGTAGCTTTGAAACACACAAAATACATATCTGTTGGCTTGAGATCTTCAACACACAATGGAATTTACTTGAAGTTTTTACCATGGAAACGTTTACACTTTCATAGGTTTTACACATAAAGCAGTGTGTTGATTAGGACTTTATTTTTTTTTATATTTTGCACAATTTTCCCAAACCTCGTGTCATTCATATTAAGCACATTACAAATTCAACTCAGTTAGAGTCGTACATTCAACTATTAATTTTCTTGAATATATTTCTATGTTTGTTATTGTTGGCGTATCGTCAGAGGAGTAGAGTAAAGGTGGAGAAAGGACTACTGATCGGATCATTGTTGGAAACAATAAGTATGATTGTTTCAAAACTCTTGGACTTAAGGATATCTTTCAACGACGATCGCCTATTATGATAATTGTTTATCCTTGGAAGGTGTGCTAATTATTAAATTAAACGGGTCATTACATGTTGTTTAAGTGTCAGTTTAAGTTTATGAGGTGTCGTCATCGGAAGACGTTTGGGATGGGTCGTGGTCTGGGAGGTTGATTCCTAATGACGATGTCTTGGGAAGTGTTGTCATAAGAAGATATTATAGATAGATTAAAGGGTATTCTTATGACTTCTCTCGATGATGAAAGGTGTTTAGCGAACCAATGAAGTAGAACCACATCCAATATATCATGTACATAACAAAAGTTTTCATCGCATTATAGCGTATGGTTGTATTATGATTTATTAAATTCTTGGTGCAATATTTATCTTTGGAAAGTTTGTAAGGGTTCGTCTCTCCTTGGCACGTATGTATCAGAAGATGACTTGTCCTATTTAGAATGTCGTTGTGAACAATTTTCAAGGGGGAACATCTGTGGATGTTACGTTTTCTATTTACTCGATGACCATATGATATTTGACTTTCAAATGCCATTATTAAGTAAAGATATTCACATGTGTGTATGTTATAAGATGCGGGATCCACATGTTATGACTAGTTCATGAGAACTATTGGAACCGATATCTTCTTGGAACATCATCAGGAGAGAGGGGAATAATGGAAAATTTAATATACCTTTTATGGTAGAGGCTTTGTCGTTGGATTAAGAAGAAAACTCTCTATGGGTGCATCTTCGTTACATTTTCTCAATGATGAAATTTGTTAGCCCTGAATCTCGTCATGTGAATCTCGTCATGTTCTTGTGTGTTGTAGTTTTATGCTTAAGTTTGTGATTTTGCCTATCTTTTCCCTTTTTCTAGACCTAATCATAGACCTTTCCTACTGACATGCATTTTTCCTTTTCGTTGGAATTCTTACTTTTGATCGACTAGTTTTCCCTGTCAAATTGCTTGAGAAGTATTGGCCATAAGTTCTCTATCTTTTCTAAAGGCCGCAACACTGAGAGAGGATTAATAAGGACTCAAATAAAGTGAGTGTGGGAATTGGGATTTCAAATGTTGTAAATTTTTCTGCAAGAATCGCGAAGTCCTAATTCACCAGAGGGAAGATCTGTGTCATTCGATCATAAAGAGCCGAGGGTCATTGATCTTACATCGGTAATTTTCAGAGGATCGAAAATAGAGAGTTTAGGGTTTTCATTGTGAAGGTGTGTCCATATACTGACATCCCGAGATCCAAAGGGATGATGGTTTCATATGGCCCGTCTGATCAGAAGGGACGTGTGTCGCTCGATCTGCGCAGTCGCGATTTCTGGACTCAGACGTTTGAGTAGGGATCACAACATGAACTCGTGAGACACAAAATTGTAACGCACCTATGAGTTGGGCCCACAATCATAAATGGAGGTCATATGGAAACACAGGGCCATAAATAAAGTAGGCACCTATCAAGCAACATGGGACTAAAGTGTTCGAGGAACCATCGTGGCTGTCATATTCAAGGAAACTCCAACCATTGATCCAAATGGATCGTTTCGTGGTTTCGGGGCATCAAAACATCTTGAATCAAAAGGAGTGAGAACTCCCGATATGTGAAGTCTCAAAATCCCATTTTTCTAAGCACAAGGTCACAACCTGTGGTCGCGTGGGGCGATGGAAAAGTGCTGCACAAGAAGATCAAAGTGCTCGAGTGACCACAGGAGAATAGTGATGTATCGTCAAGGTGCCAAAATTGATTGAAAATTACTGTGAGTTCGCATGGAACATTCATAGGCATAATGCCTCATCCTGATCTCAATAAAAGCAGTTAATGAGAATAAATAAGGTGGTTGAAACCTCATTTCACCACATAAATGGGAGGCATGGGGGTTCTGGAGAGGTCAGCCTGTGGTACCCCTGTGGATGAATTTCCATGCCAAATCCATATCGATCCGAGATCACATCTGACAGAAGAATGTAAGTGCATCCTGATAGGATAAGTTTGAGACGTCAAGCCTTGGGTATATTGACTAGAGTGTGCTTCTATAGGGAGCCATTTGCTTTGAGTATATATACTTAGTTATTATATTTTGTAAGTGTCGATGGTAGAGAAAAGCTCCCATATTGTAAAGTTTTAGTAAATCCTCTAGCTTCTGGTTATGTATCTATATTTGAGACTTCTTGTTTAATATAAGTCAACTTCCCTTCATCTCTTTGTAGGAACTGTGTTAAAACACTCGGTCATGGGTTATCCAGTCGAGGGTAGTTACGTTTCTGTGATGTATGTTTGATTAGAGTAACATTACCACTAGTTTTAATCAGCTTCTCATGTTTTCTCTCCCCTCTGATATTAAGAGCTCGAGCATGGATGTTCCAGCCGAGTTGTTGTGACTTGTTTGTAATGTATGATCGATTTTAGAGTTGTTATTGCATTTTCAATTCCCTGAAGTTGTGAATTCGAGATGATCTTGAATTTGAATCTTTTCCTCCTTAGGCTGCTGGATGACCGTATGTCCCTAGAAGGTATTTTCACTCTCCTCAATTTCTTCCCCGTACTCACCACTATACCAAACTTACTGACTAAAGATAGACCAAGACCTCACTTACTTGTGCTTTCCGACCCAGTTTTCTAAGTTAAAGTGATATAATCTTGAGTCTGCATCCATTAGACCACCTTTAAATTTATTCATTGTGACATAAAACTCTGACGGGTATCAGGCTTACCTCTGTCGCAATCCAGGGGTGAATTCTGGTGCTAACATTTCTGGCACCGTTGTCGGGGACGAAATTGAAGATTTTCCTTAGGATTGAACGACAAAGCTTACTAGTTCTAAAGGTGCATCTGAACTTAGTACATCAAATACTTCAACTGTGCACTTGGCGACTCCACTGTGGCTCCATTGATGTGAATCCTCTAGCGACTCCATTGTTTCAGCTGTGGCTTCTATAGGCAGACACACGAGGTCTACTCCACAACTGCCTCTAGCGACTCTTGAAGCCGACCCAGAGAAAATTGTCAAAAGAGGAAAGAAACTCCAAGAAGGTACTTCAGCTGCTGAACCAAGTATTTTTGATAATTTTCACCATCCTCCTATAGAAACTCCAATAGCCATTTCTCATTTTCCTGTTACACCCTTTGTTGGAGTTTCTAGGATTTTAAATTTTGGGAGTGTTCCTGTTGAGTTTTCCCCTCCTGGTATGGGATTGGAGGGAGAAATCCTTGTCACTCCTCTCTCCCCTGAAGTGTACTATGTTTTTGGCCAAACCCCTCAAAATATTTTCCTACCTCAGGCTTTATTACCCCTCCTCCTGTTAGAGTTACTGGTTTTACAGGGAAGGAAACCTTTGTTCCCTCAAGCCCTTTAACTATTTCTCCAAATCCTTTGCTATTTCCTTTTCCTCTCGGGAGTTCAGTTCCAGTCTCCCTTGCTCAAACCCCCCTCCTAGTTATCCTCCACCTATCATCCCTATAGCATGTTCCAATCCTCTTAGGAACATAATGGATGCCATAGTGGCTGCAAGATAGGTTCCTCTAGTCCTACCTCAGCCCATGAATGCTCTTTCTGCTGGAGATTACCTAAAGTATATGCCTAAGTTCACTGTAGAGGAAGACATAACTGCTGAAAAACACCTTGCTACCTTCTACAATTATGCAGATAATCTGAACATTGAAAATGAAGATGTCTGGATGAGAGTATTTGTCTAGAGCCTTGATGGTGAGGTTAGGAAATGGTTTAGGGTATTGATCCCTGTATCTATTGTTGGGATTGAAGCTCTAGATGATGTTTTTATAGTGGGGGGACAAAAAATATTTTATGTATTATATCACATAGTTCGGATCATTAAAGAGAAAAGAGGGAGAATCAGTCTCTCATTTCTCCAAAAGATTCAATAAAATGTACAATAAAATCCATGCTAAGATAAAGCCTACAAAGGCCTCTTCCAAAATCACTTATGTCAACACCTTTGACCCCAATTTATGCCTCCTATTAAGAGAAAGAAGAGATACCTCCTTGGCTCTTATGCAAGATGCAACCCTGGAAGTAGAATCCAATGTGTTAGCAGTTGACAGACTTCGAAATAAAGATGACAAAGATAAAGTAAGGGGGGGATATGAGGCCTCAACTTCTGGTTCTTCAACATCTCTCCCTCAAGTAGATGAACTGACCAAGATGGTGAGATCCCTGTCTGCAAAAACGGAGAAGATGAAATTCGAAGGGAAGCAAGGTTATAAGAATGTCCAAAATACTGATAACAAAGCCAACTTTAGAAGACCAAACAATGCCCCTCAGATACTCTCGAGAGAGCCCAGACACAGAGAGAGGAATGATCAGAAAATCCAAAAACCTCTCCAAAATAACCTAATTGCTGAAAAAGAGAGGGAAGAAGAAGAGCTTGACCTTGAAATTCATTACATTGGAGACACCTCCCCTTTTCCCCATTTAACTCAATTTGCATACTAGGAGTCCCTTATAGACAATCAAATAAATGAGAAGGAAAATAGTGGTCCCAACAAATACAACCTCTGGTCTAAGAAGAAAGAAGGGAAGTCCGACGTCCCTAATCTAGATCCCAGAGCAGAGAAGCCTACCCAGGATGCAACAAACAACAACAAAGAAAATAAAGCTCAGAACCCCTCACTCATAGCCAAAGACCATATCCTAGAGGTGAGAGAAGTTCTAAAGGCCCCTTCCTCCTTTATCTTTGAGCATGAAATTCAGAAAATCAGAACTCTTGTACCCCTTTCAGAGCTAGTCAAGAACGAAGACTTCAAAAGGCCCCTCCCTAAACTGTTGCAACCCAGGCCATCCTGCCATTCCACAGACTTAGTGAATCTCCAAGATGAAAATACCACATTCATCTTAGGTCCTATGATAGAATATAGATATGATTCATCCCCTCCCTTCTATACATATCTAAATATACATGATAAAGTACTGCATAACTGTCTAATGGAATCCGGGGCATCTCATAATCTCATTCCCAAAACTGTCATGGAAGAAATCAGATTAGAAATCAAGAAATCTTATCATGATTTATATTCTTTTGATTCAAGTAGGGTGCAATGCCTTGGGGTCATCAAATATTCTGTTGTGACCTTGTTTCAACTGCCCATGAAGAGTGTGGTCATGGATATCATGGTGGCCGATGTCCCTCTAAAGTTTGGTTAGCTAGCAATTCCCATAAATTATAATGTTAAGCAATGGAACAATTAAAAGATAGCAATATTGTTAGCGATATATATATATATATTTATATTTGTTAAATATTTTAATGGATAGCGATATATTAAACAAAATAATCATATATTCAATAAACTTGTGATTGGACAACGAATTTATATAGCCTTTTCGATTTCACCCACTGTTTACACACAATGATTTTTATAGCCATTCACCCAACGAATTTATGTGGCCATTTCACACAGCGAATTTAATATATGTTGATAGTGATTTTATGTGTATCATGTGACTATGAATTTAATATATACTGACAACGAATTTATATATTGTGTGACTGTGTTTCACATAGATAGCGATTTTATTTATAGATTTTATAGACAACAATTTTATAGATAGAAATTTTATATTCAATATTTTATATTTACACAATGATATCATATTAACTTAGTAGTATCAGGTAGTTCTAGACAATGACATCATACATTTAATAGACAACGTTATCTCCACATTTTTTATCAGACAACAATTATTGTGGACAATGATTTCATTGATTGTTGACAGTGAAATTGATAGACAATGATATCATATAATTGCTAGATAGCCATTTCTAAACAGTTGGTGATATGTTCATTGGACATAAACATAAATTCCTGACAACCATTTATATATAGTCAGAGATATTATACTCTACGTTTTGGATAGCAATATTGCTGTTACTCTTCATTTTTTTGGATAGAGATATTGTTGTTACTCTGCGTTTTTGGATAGCGATACTTTGCGTTTTTTGGATAGCATATTACACTCTGCGTTTTTGGATAGAGATTATGTTGTTATCATATTATACTCTGTGTTGTTAGTGATAGATTAGGGTTGAGACAAATCTATGTTAGTGGTTATAAAATGGATGTGCAAAGAAACCTAAGAGACTATTAAAAGTTGGATTAGGAATGGCTTGAGGAACCTGGATTATATCAACTCGAATTTTGGCAAGGCCCATCAGATTCATGCAATGGTGAATAACTGCCAAGCAGAGCACCAATCGATTGCTCTCGATATGTCAAGTACCATCATTGACCGGACCCTTAGTATTTTGATAGATCAAGGTGCTACAGAGAGTTTCATTTCGAGCCCAGCGCTAAAAAGAATTAAGGTAAAGGTAGTCGAACAAGCTGAGTTTAACTTTGTAGAAATTGCTTTGGGTGGTAGACAGAAGGTTAGAGTGAAGGTTACGAGCTATAGCCTTAACCTGGGAGAGGTTGTCACTAGGGCCAACCCGTACGTCATGATATTACGATCTTATGACGTCGTGGTCAACATGGACTGGTTGGAATCACATGAGGCGATACTCAACTGTAAGACGAAATGGTTGAGCCTGGTCAATGATGAGGGGAAAAGATGTGTGATTGTAGGTTGGAACCAGGGAGTTTCCCTGAGGTTCATCTCTTCCTTGCATCTATGGAAGAGCATACATAAGGGATGTAAGATTTATGAAATACTTTCATTAAATGATAAGGGAGTAGCGGAAGGTCTAGAACACCTTCCGGTGGTGAGAGAGTTTGCGGATGTCTTCCTTGAGGAGTTACCTGAGATGCCTCACGAGAAGGAATTGGAATTTACCATAGAATTAAAACTGAGGAATGAACCAATAGAAATAATGCCTTATCGGATGTCGACCCTAGAGTTACAGGAGTTGATAATGAAACTGAAGGAGCTACTAGACCTAGGACTTATATGTCCAAGTGTGTCACTATGGGGTGCACCTTTTATTTTCATACAGAAGAAGGATGGGTCGTGGAGAATTTTCATTGACTACAGTCAATTCAACAAGGCAACGATAAAGAATCAATATCTGGTGCCAAGGATCAATGATCTGTTTGATCAAATGAAGGGTTTGACGATGTTTTCAAAGATCGACTTGAGATCGGGGTATCATCAGTTACAGATCAAGGAGGAATACATCCCTAAGACCGCCTTTAAGACAAGGTTTGGAAATTATGTGTTTATTGTTTTACGTTTGGACTTACAAATTCCCTTGTGGTATTTATGAGTTTGATGAATGGGGTGTTCCCTGAATACTTAAACAAGTTCATCCAAGTATTTATAGATGATATTTTGATTTACTCTTAGATGTTGGAGGAGAATGATGAGCAAATGCGCTTTGTACTATAGTGTTTGCGAGAGAACAAATTGTATGGGAAATTTTCTAAATGCTCATTTTATCAATTGAGGATTCATTACTTGGGGTATGTCATCTCCGACGAACGTATCGTCGTGGATCCAGCAAAGGTTGAGGCTATTATGGAATGGCCTATGGTGATGAATGTCCTTGAAGTGCGAAACTTCATGGGTTTAGCGGGATACTATCGACGGTTCATCGAGGGTTTTTCGAAGATAAAAAATCCGATTACAGAATTGAAAAATAAGAGCAAGAAGTTTGTTTGGACCGAGAAATGCACGAAATAATTTTAGAGGCTCAAGGAGTTGTTAGCAACAACACCGATACTAAATGTTCCTGACATGGAGGCAGACTTCTTGGTATGAACTTACACATCCAAAGAAGGCTTAGGGGGAGTCATGATGTAAGATGGTCGAGTGATCCCTTACATCTCGAGGACGTTGAGAAGGCATGAGGAGAACTATGCAACACATGATTTTTAGTTGTTAGCCATTGTTTATCTCTTGAGAGTTTGGAGACATTACCTGATTGGTTAGAAATTTGAACTAAAAAAAAATTCCATGTCTCAAATATTTGGTTAAAGGAATACGCTTTGGTTAAATCTCTCAAAGCTTTCAGATTCCATGTCCTGCAATCAAAATTCATTGCATATGCTCCTTCATCTTTCGTTAAGGAAATTCTCATTCAGCTAGACATAGATGGGAGGAGGAGCCAATGGATTGCCAAAATCCTTGAATATGATTTAGAGATCAAGCCCATCAAATTGATCAAAGGTCAAGGTTTAGACAAGCTGCTGGCTGAATCTAATTGCAAATCCTTGGGGATAAATTTCGTCAATAATTTCTCAGAAAATCAGTAGGTTGAGCTATCTGATACAAATGCTTACGTAGACCCCCCATTAGTAGGATGTCCTTGGTACAAGGACATCATATATTTTCTATAGAAAATGCATCCTCTCGATGGCATGCAAAGGAACAAGGAAAGAGCTTTAAAGCTCAAAGAAATCAGATATTTCCTTATTGACCGTGTTTTGTATTGGAACGATCCTCTAGGAGTACTTCTGAGATGTTTGGACCCACAAGAAGTCTAGATAATTATATTTGATTTCCATGATAGCCTCTGTGGGGGACACCACTTCTGGAAAACCACTACCTACAAAATTCTCATGGATGGGTACTACTGGCCTACTCTATTAACTGTTGTCTGTGGAAAAGTTAGAGCCTGTATCAAATGTCAAATATTCTCCAGAAAGTAGCATCTAAAGTCCCTACCATTGAAACCTATGGTTTCTTCAGGGCCCTTCTAGTAGTGGGGCTTGGAATTCATTGGGGAAATTCATCTTGCATCTAGTGGTCAACATCGATGGATCCTGACTGCCACAGATTACTTTACCAAGTGGATAGAAGCTATCCCTACAAGGAGATCTTCTCACAAGGTAATCATCGGTTTACTGGAGTACATCATAGCAAGATTTGGCTGCGTGAGCAGAGTCATCGCATATAACACAACGTCTTTCAAAGTCAAACCATTGATCCAATTCTATGAGCAGTTTGGAATCAAGTTGATTCACTCTACCCCATACTACCCCCAAGGAAATGGACTGGAAGAGTCCTCTAACAAAAGCGTCATCAAGATCAGTAAAAGAATGTTAGAGGATAAAAAGAAAGCATGGGATTCAAAGCTCAAGGTTGCTCTCTGGGATGATAGAGTGACAAAGAAAAGATATCTTGGTGTCTCTCCATTCCAGCATGTGTATGGAATTGAAGTAGTTTTTCCCTCTCAGTTGGCCTTGCCTGTGGCAAAGTTCTTCCAAGACTGCCAGGAAGAGCCTTTTAACATGATCAGAAGGATTCATCAGCTGGTAGAAGTGTAATAGATTAGAGAGTAGGTGATGGGCAGAGCACATGACTGTCAACAAAAAATCAAGCAGGCCTTTGACAAGAAGGTGAGAAAAGAGAATTTCCTGCTGGGAGATCTAGTACTAAAATGGGACGCAACCAAGCAGGAAAAAGGAAAGCATACCAAATTTGAGGCCTTGTGGATCGACCCCTTCAATATTTCTAAGACATTTCCGAACAACACTTACAAATTGTAGAACTTAGAGGGAGAAGAAGTTTTTGGTGGTCCTGTAAATGGCCACTTCCTGAAAATGTTTTTTGTTTGAAGCTGTAGTTAGTGTTCCACCATTGTAAATACCATCCATGTTTTACACTTATTTTGTTTTTATAGGAGATCCCATAACCCAAATCAAGGCATTGGATCTGCATGTTCTTGGCAGCTTGCAGGGAGAATGCCTTGCTCTATGTTACACGTCAAAATTGCTAAGTGTCGCATTGTCCCTGTCAATCGTCGTAAGTGTCACATCTTCCCTACAACTTTTGTAAGTGTCGCAAGTTGATCACTAGTGTCGGAAATGATGTTCAGACATAATGTCATGATAACGACACTAAGGAGGCACTTATGACACCTCATATGACTGATTTGAAGATCAGGAACTGGTCTACTGGAATCAAATAACTCTTGACACCTGAAAGAGGCCCTAAAACATTGGTTTCGAGGGGGAACACTCCCCTACTATAGCTGCAGAAGCGCTGGCGCTACTCTACTATGATTCAAGCAGCGTTATAACACCCCTTAGGCCCTTCTGGAGGAGTGCTTCCCATCTTAAGAGTGCTGGTGCTTTCCCAAGGCACACCAGGAGTGCTACAACGCTCTGATACCCCTTTTGGGGGAGCGCTCCATATTCTGGGTCAATTGTTAGTCCGTTGAGTCGAATGAGGAGGAGATCATTCAAGATTAGAAGTAAATTGTGCTCGAATTCTCAATTTCATCAAAAGATCCCTGATCTAAGGAGAAGGTCCCCAACTGGTTCTAAACATAACTCAAGAGGTTAGGCCCCTCTCAACCTATATAAACAGGCTCTGTGATGGTGGAAAGGGGAAGAACTGAACATATGAAACTTATGATCTTGGAGGAAACTGACAGTCAGCCAAAGGAGACTGATCAGTGAAGCTGTTGTTATCCAGGTTGTGGATCTTTCAGGCAAGGGTTAGACGAAGAGGAGTTGACGAAGCTGTCGCATTCACATCTATGATTGTAAGTACTGCTGTCATTATTCTCATTAATATGACACGCTTGGCCTGTTTCTTTCTAGTTCGTGTCTGATATCACATGAACTTATCATTTATTGATGGATCTATTTTCAAGCTAATGTCAATAGAGTAGGAAGTGGTCGTATCTAGTTTTGTCCATAGACCTCAGCGAGGAGCAAAAGATTGGAGCGCAACTCGGAGCGTGCAGGGACAAACGTCGATTAAAAGGTACTTCTGTTATCCTCCCTTCTCATGCATTAGTTTAGATAGATTTGAAAGGAAGTCAGTGTCCACGTTAAGAATTTTTCTATCTAGGGTTAAGGTCAAGCTCTAGAGGTCATCTACTTGTCCGCAGGCAGATTTTCCTATAACAAAAAACTGGCGACTCCACTGGGGAGATAGCCTCAAATCGAAACCTCTTGTTTGGATTTTTCTCCTCATTGACCTTGTTCTGTCCCTTGATTGTTTTAGACCTGGTTCACCCCTCTTTGATTTGTTTCATGAGCTGATTGGCTCCTTACCTTGTCACATTCAGTATACTTATCAATCTCAGATCTCAATTTTTGAAAATTTTTGACATTTCTGGGACTTTTAGACCCTGGCGCCCCTGACCTAGTGTTATCAGAGCGCCAACGCTTCTAGTAGCCTTACACAGAGCGCCAACCCCCTTTTGGCCAAAAAACCCTCCACAATTGCATTTTTTTAGGGTTTGCCTCTATGGCTCTTCTGCTGAGTGATTTAGTGAGTCAATTTGTCTTCCTTTTAGCTTTGACATCTAATCTTTTTGAAGAATAAACACCTTGTTGATGGGATCTTGTAACCTTCTTCACCTTTTCACATTGAGTTTTTATTGAATAAATCTTGGAACCTATGCATTGTTTTTCTCTTCTCTTCAATTGAGCAAAACCCTGGTGAAGGTCATCAAAGGTCTACAGACCTCTGTATCTTGTTTTGAAACAAGATCATTTGTTCTTCAACTCTTTCTTTTGGGTTTAAAGTTTACCTTTTTCTTTGATTGTTTCTTTTCTTTCATTTTTCGTTTTGATCACTACGAAGGGTGTATTGTTTGCGTGACTTTTGCTTATGCTAGTTTGGTTGTCATTCATACCAAGAAGATAATTAGCAAAGATAAGCATTGTGATTGTATTGATCACCATCCATACACGAACAATTAAATATATCTTCATGATTGATTGAGCATATTAGAAGGCATTCAAAAGTTTGCATCACATCAGGATTTGATTGAGAAAAAGAATTGTTTGAGGGTATTCCGTAGTTGTGCTTGTTAGTGAGAAAAATCTCTCTCTCCCTTAGATAGACGTTCATCGAAAGAAAATGACTGTTTATCATGATCAATGCATTCTTTGGGTCTGAGTCATAATTCCATTTGTTTCACTTCCATGCAGCCCTTTGCGTAAAGAACAGCCGTAAAAATCAACGCTAATTAAAACTTATCTAGAACTTTTTCTTTGCCAGAATCCTCCACCAACAGTAGAATAGGTGTAGTACTTTGGATTAGGCTGTGAGCATAACTCTCCAAAGTTGTCAAAACAAACATTAGTATCCTGAGTTAGGGAGAGTAAATCCAGTTATCGTATAAGTCTGCTTGGGATCCGCCTCTCACACAGGGTTTACGCACGAGGTTGCATTCGGGTAAGCTACGGGGACTAACCCTCCGTGGTTTAATTTTTTGTGGTGGTCGGATCGTATTATGGGGATCACTTTGAGGTAAATCCATAATTACTGCATGGAAGCTTCTTAGTTGGTTTCGGGCTTGATACCCTGCCCGTACGTTCGGATTGAACTGTCGACTGTTCCCGCCCAGGGGTTGGCTGCGAATTGGTAACCTTAGTGGCCATAATCTTTAGGTTCTTACACAAGGTGACAGTGATGAGAAGTCTCACTGTACCTGGAGCAGACATTGGTCAAACTCACTCGGGCTCCTTGGAGGGTAAATCCATAATTACTGCGTGGAAGCTTGCACCAAGGCGTAAGTCTGTTAAGCAGGTCGCCATTGTAACTGTTCCACCCTATCCCCGCCCCTTCTGGACTTGATCACGCGACGTTGGATTTCATCACGAACTAGTACGGTCATCAATAGAAGGTCCTGTTTGCTTGGTTATGATTCTTAGATTTTTTAGCGTGTGCTGTTTCTTTTCGCTAGTTGGCCATAGATTTCTTTCATCGACTCTTTTATTTCGCCAACATCGACCCTCCACGACGCTCGCGGAGGCTACAGGGAATTCCTCCAGAAAATATGGAAGGAGACATCCCTTTACCCCCTCATTCTACGGAACAACCTCCTCAACCGAGTGAGGTTCAAAACACTACAACTTCTCAGGAAGAAGTTCCCATCCCTTTGGAGAATTTTAGAATTGTCTCGGAATCCTCGGAAGCTTATCGCATTCCCAAGGGATATGAACGACAGATCCTCCACCTAAATTCTGCCGAAAAATTTGTTGTCATAAACCCTTCTGACGCTCCGGCCGGTTCTCCTTAAAACCCTTTACCCAATGACCCTTTTTGGACTGAGAACATTGTTCGGAGTCCACCACGCTTGGTGCAAGATCTTTATGGAATGGGAGAAGGCATTGACATACCTTTCTCCTACATTGTACCCCCAAATCACTTTACCGGTACTACCACTTTTACAGCCACACCAACCGTTGCTCCGAGCACACCAGCCGTTGGCCCGAACGTAACAATTGGCCCGAGACCTACTATTCCCCTCCAGATAGCCCATTCGACATTGACCCCGCACATCCCGACCATCCC
This sequence comes from Picea engelmannii, assembly GCA_009831015.1. Classification (NCBI taxonomy): domain Eukaryota; kingdom Viridiplantae; phylum Streptophyta; class Pinopsida; order Pinales; family Pinaceae; genus Picea; species Picea engelmannii. The sequence goes on along the minus strand of ML778082.1, from coordinate 917,139 downwards.
CGCTAGTAATGCGGTAGTCAATCAAACTCCGATTGGCACACCTGTAACACCAAGACTGAATCTCCCTTTTGGATTTAAGGCACTGAACGCATCTGTCACTACCACTGCCCAAACCACTGCTCAAGTCATACCGGGAAGTTCCATACCTATCCAACAACCCGGAGGGACTGTCCTTGGCAGTTCTAACCCAATCGGCAACACTGGTCAATCTTTTACGTCTGGCCCTCAAATCCCGGGAACTCTACCTCAAACTGGGGGGCATCCTCCCACCGGAGGACAAATTCCATTCGGGGGGCACCCTCATGCTGGGGGGCAACCTCAAGTCGGAGTCCACCATCAACCATAAGGAAACCCACATGCCTCCACGGGACAAAATGTGTCTGTTGCACCCAATCTGTGGAACATCCCTTTTCAAGGAAATCCACATGCCTCCACAGGGAAAAATGTGCCTACCGCATCTAACCCATGGAACATTCCTTTTTCAGGAAACCCACACTTCCCGGCAGGACAAAATTCGCAGACTCCGCAACAACCTCCTTATGGACAAATGCCCAACCCAACCCTTAACCCTCAAAACCCATCCAATTATCCTCCGCTCATACATACTTCTCAGAACACTTCAAATCCTATGTACCTTGGTCAAACCCAACCTCACATGAGAGGGCCCACGAGTTATAATTATCCACATAACCCAGTATTGGGCCCCACTGGTGTTCCTCTTCCACACCAGCATTACCCACAGGTTAATCGACAACTACCTTTTCTAGCCACCCTGGACCTTCCAGATTTGTCTCGGTTAACGAATGATCCCATTCATCATTCTTCGGGTTGGCCAGCTATTCCAGCAAAGCTCCCTTCTGATATCCCAAAATTCGACGGAAAATCCGGAGAAGACCCGAACAACCACGTGATGACCTTCCATTTGTGGTGCTCATCCAACTCCCTTATGGACGATTCTATTCGTTTACGTCTTTTCCAATGGACACTTACGGGTTCCGCAGCAAAATGGTATATTGAATTACCACGTGCATCTTTTTACGATTTCAACTCCCTCTCCATGTCCTTCCTCACACACTTCCAACTGCCCATCCGATACGAGACGAGTACTGAACTATTAACCTCTCTTCGTCAGACAACTTCCATACACATCTCCGATCATATCCATGAATGGAGAAGACGACGAAGGCTAATCAAAGCGGTCATCCCTGACCAATTATTAGCGGAATGGTTCACAAAATCCTTACTTCCCAAGATCGCTCGTGATGTTTCCATGGGTGGTGTAGTCACCGAGGAAGAAGCCATCGCCCGAGCTCAGTACTTAGAATTAGTCTATTCGCAATCCGGTACTCTGTATGAGTTGATACCGAATGCTACCCGTCCCAATAACGATCCATCCAAACCATCGACTGCTTCGCATGCGGATGGAGTTATTGTCTCTGTCAAAACTCAATCTACTACTCAGTCTACCAGAACAGTCCAGCGACCCGCTTCTACGGTCGCTCCCAGTCCGACTACACAATCTTCTACCCCCACCCAAACTCAAGTCTCTGATGTGAATGTGGTCCAATCAACCCCTTCACAACAACCCGAGGGCAAGAAGAAAGTGAGAAACAAAACAAAGAAGAACAATAACAACGAACAACCCAAGACCCAACCACAAACCCCTGCTGCTGGAAAACAACCATAGCGAAAACCAAAATTCCCATGTCTCATTTGTGGTGACGATCACTACACTCGAGACTGTCCACATCGCGATGAAGTGGCTAAAATTTTTAAGGGAAATTCACAACCCGCTGTGCTCACTCAGCCTTTTCTGCAACAACAATCTTTGGTTGCACAAACCCCCACGCCGGGGGGCAGTTCCAACCAACCCCATGATGAAGCCTCGACAAGCGCACACATTTACATGTTTAACGGGGTTAATCTAACCACTCGTTCTGCGACATACGACACACCAGTTAAACCTGATAAGCCGAAGACTGCTAATGGTTCTTCGCCAGATCCTTTACCATCTGTTGTCAATCCTCCGTCTGTTAGCCCTTCATCCGGGCCACTTCAGATTGAGAAACCTTCTTTTGGCTCCATCTTACGCCCTCATAAGAGCACCATCCGGAAATCCACTTTCAATCCTAATTCACGAGCTGCCCAAAACTACAATATTGTAGAAGATTTGACCCAAGGTCCGTGTGCCATGTCTGCATTGGAAGTGTTACAACACTGTCCTAACCAACGTAGGACGCTCTTAGCCTCTATCGGCGCCTTCGTTCCCAAGTCATCCAATTACATCATGTTTAATCTGGACGACCATCAACCGCGGCTCTCCCACCAGCTAGCTTTCCAAATCGATGTTGTTGTTTATAATCAACAAATCCATCGAACCATCTTGGATGAGGGAGCCTCCACCTGTGTCATGTCTCTATCCTATTGGAAAGGTTTGAAATCACCTACCCTTAACAAATCCCCTACGATGTTACGTGCTTTCGATGGACGAGGTTTCCATCCTCACGGATTATTGCAATCCCTCACCGTCCAATTGGGCGGCAAAACTGTTACCGTTGATGTCGAAGTGGTGGACGCTCCCCTCGATTACAACCTATTACTCGAAAGAAGTTGGTTCTATGCTATGACTGTTGTCGCCTCGTCGGTGTTTCGATGTGTACAATTCCCTCATCAAGCCAAAATTGTCACCATCGATCAACTTGATTTTTCTACACCCGACGCCTGCATCCCTGCCACCAACAATATTCCCTTTTTGGGAGATCACATAGTTACGTATGAAAGCGTTGGTGTTGGCTTATTGAAATATTCTAGCCTCATGGGTACCTTCCCTACACCGCTTCCACCTACTACACCTCATATTGCCGCCGTCAATATGATCTCGACTTTTCCCTATCAATCCTTGGAATCATCTGACCCTTGGATTGTGCCTAGTCCTTTGGAATTCGATGGACTCAGTGACACCATGCCACTCAGCCCAGCCGAGGCCGCATACGTAGCTATTCAATCTGCCTCTCCCTCTTCGAACACTTCACATTCACTGGCACCCGACACTTACTCGATGCCCTCCTGGTTGAACTCCCTATCATCTGCCGTTGATTACATTTCCCACATTTTTCCTTCGGACGAATCTATCATGGAAATGCTTAGCATTGACAATTTTCCCTGGGATGACAACCACCATCGATCCTCTTTTCTTCCGTCATTAGAAGAAGTGCAAGACATACAATCTGTCTTCCCCCCCAATGTTACCGATGCTCCACAATCCCCTATCCTCACCCAAGATACTTTCTCTGAGGGGAACATGGGTAACATCTCTTCCCTAATCACAATCAACATTTCAGTCAAAGAAGGTGTCGTGGAAAACATTAATCTTGGTGCTAATTGCATGCCCGATGAAGTGGCTTCTTACACTGCTTTGTTCAAGGAATTCCGCTATGTCTTCGCTTGGAGCTACGAAGAAATGCCAGGGATTGACCCTTCCATGGTCATACATGAAATCAAAACTTACCCTGACGCAAAACTAGTTCGACAGAAACTCCTCTCGGTTCACCCCAAGAAACTGGCAGCTATAAAGGCAGAAGTTGAAAAACTTCTAAAATTTGGCTTTATCTACCCCGTCCCTTTGACGGAATGGGTCTCTAACCTCATTCCGGTCGCCAGGAAACAAGGGACCATCCGTGTCTGCATAGATTATCGTGATCTTAACAAAGCTTGTCCCAAGGACAACTACCCTACACCCTTTATCGATCAAATCATCGACAATTGCGCGGGAAGCATGATATTCTCTTTAATGGATGGATTTTCTGGATACAACCAAATCGAAATCTTACCTACTGATCAACATAAGACAACCTTCATCTGCCCTTGGGGAACTTTCGCCTACCGAAAGCTACCTTTTGGACTTAAAAACGCTGGTGCCACTTTCCAGCGAGCCATGTCGTACGCTTTCCACGACATCAAACATATCGCGGAACCTTACCTCGATGAATTACCTGCCCATTCATCCAACCGACCTGATCATATCAGTCACTTGCAGGCAATTTTCCCTCGATGTCGTTTCTATCATATTCATCTGAACCCACATAAATGTGTCTTCGCTGTAGAATCTGGCCGACTCCTCAGTTTCATCATCTCCAAAGACGGGATCAGGGTGGATCCCCTAAAGATCAAGGCCATTCTAGCCTTACCCCCACCCAACAACTTAACCCAACTTCAAAGTTTGCAAGGCAAAGAAAACTTTCTTTGCCGTTTCATCTGCAATTACGCCGAGATCACTAAAGGATTTATGCGGTTACTGCAAAAGAACGTCCCTTTCATCTGGGACGACACTGCCCAACGATCATTCGACGCTCTCAAGCACGCTTTGACCCATGCTCCTTTGTTACATCCTCTCGAATATACAAAGGATTATATCCTTTACTTGGCCGCTTCTACTTCCACCATTGCGATGGTGTTGGTTCAAGAGGATGCTAACAGCGAAGAACACGTGATTTATTATCTGAGCAAGAGTTTATTCGGACCCGAACTCAGATATTCGCATGTCGAAAAACTGGCTATGGCAGCTGTCATTGCTGTCCAACGATTCCGCCACTACATCCTATTACGCACCACCACGGTAATCGCAGACGCCAACCCCATGTACCACGTCTTAACACGTCAAGTAATTGAGGGCAAATATTTGAAATGGATCTTTATTCTTCAAGAATTCAATCTCGAGTTTACAAAGGCCAAAGCCAAAAAATCCCTGGTGTTTGCCGATCTCATCTGCGCTCTCCCAAGTGCCGATGAAAACAATGAACCTAGAGACCCTCTTCCTGATGAGTCTCTCTTCCTCATCAACACCTCTGACCCTTGGTATGGAGACACTCTCCTTTACCTTCAAACCCAACGTTTTCATCCCAACCTCTCTCGAGAAGAGCGTCGACGCATACGTCACCACTCTCGTCGTTACCTCATCCTCGGTGACACTTTGTACCGCCGTGGTATTGACACCATTCTTCGGCGATGTCTGATTCATGACAAGGCTGAACGCGTTCTGAACGATTGTCACCTTGGTGCTTGTGGCGGTCATCTTTTCGGGATGGCCACAGCCCAAAAAATCCTACGTGCCGGCTACTTTTGGCCCTTGATTTTCAAATATTGCATCGAGGCCATCAAAAAATGCCCACCCTGCCAAATCTTCAACAAGAAGACACGCACCCACCCTACTGCGCTGCATCCCATTATTTCCATCGACCCCTTTTCCAAATGGGGTATTGATTTCATGCAGTGTAAGCCTACCTCAACCGGGGGGCACGGTTACATCATCGTCGCCGTCATTATTTCACAAAATGGGCTGAGGCTATGCCTACCTTCCTGAATGATGGCCGTACTGTAGCTCTATTCCTCTTCAACCACATCATTACTCATTTTGGCGTACCACATGCCATTGTCACCGACCATGGTGCACACTTCAAAAACCAGATGATGAGCGAATTACATGTCAAATTGGGTTTTCGCCATGAAAACTCATCCCCTTACTACCCTCAAGCAAATGGACAAGTTGAAGCTATCAACAAAGTCCTAAAAATCATGATCCAATGCATGGTGGGGGAAAACAAGACATCGTGGCATTTACAATTGTTTTCCGCTCTCTGGGCCTATCGCACGTCTGTGAAAACCTCAACTGGATTCACTCCTTTCCAGTTGGTCTATGGCATTGAATTCGTCTTACCAATCGAGTGTGAAATTCTGTCACTCAAATTGAAAGTAGAACTCCTGCCCCATACTTCTGTAGAAGAAGAACGATTCTTGTACCTATCCAAGCTGGACAAAACACGCCGTGGTGCTGCTCTCATTAATGAGGCACATCAGAAATGGATCAAGAGTCAATATGACAAATCTGTCCAACCCCTAGCCTTTGCAGAAGGAGACTTAGTCCTCATTTATGACCAAGCGCACGATAAATTGGGAACAGGAAAGTTAGAACCGATGTGGCACGGTCCTTACATCGTGAAGCGTGTTTTACACAAAGGTGCTTACAAACTAGTAGATCATGATGAAATTTCCTTGGGAGAGCCCCGAAACGGGCTTTACCTTAAAAAGTACTATGCCTAGATCACCTAGCGTCTGTACTTTGTACACTATTGTATTTTTAGTTTGGTGTGCCTTTTCTTTCGCGTGCTCGAGTCTTTACCGTTGCCAC
>ML778082.1:894726-910688 GCA_009831015.1 Picea engelmannii | reverse complement strand
ATATATATATATATGGTGTGACTGAAATGTTTACATTACATCAAAAAGTCTGTAAGAGAACAAAATATTGGGCTCATCCACCCATACAACTTCGCCAGACAAGGCGTACAAAAAACATGATCTCGGGGAAACTCTAATCTCCCTGCACTACATGGTGCTATGAGTAATACAATACTGTGTGTACTACAAGCCTCAACAGAGAATTGATATTCTCTTGCACCCCTACAGTGTGCCGCTGCAGATGCAAAGGCACGTCCCCTCTCCGCAGAGGAGGGATACCCATCGCAAGGCCTTGGAGGTTCCTCTAAACCTCCCGAAGGCCCACCACCGGTATTGCTGGGTCTGCTACAACTAGGGCACCACCAAGACGTCCTGGCACTGGTATGTCCGTTGGGCGCACTGCTCCCTTGTCTGCACATTGAAGACAAAACATCTGTTAAACACTCTCTTACATACCCAAAAAAATACATATACATTAAAAACTTAAAAAACAAAAATAGACAAGGTATGGCTTAGTCTCTTACCTGACTCATCCCAATCTTCCCCCTCGGGCAGAATCAAATCCATACTCCCGCGGAAGTCTACATCAGCATACGGGAAGTCCTCAATCCAGAGGAACTGCCGCCTCAACCAGGCAAATAAATCACCAGTAAAATGGAACTCTGACTCCGAAACCAACCTCAGGGACAGGCTAGTCCACCTCTCCATCCGAGGCTCATCCACTGGTCGCACTGCCAGTGCAATCTGAGGCTGCATCTAAGGGATGCGCTCTAAGAAAAACGAGACTAAGAATGAGCCATAGCCAAACTGCTTTTGGCCGTTCCTGCACCAAGAAATTTGTTCCTTCACATTCCGAAGGAACGTCGCACTCCAGTTGAACAGTGTTGGCTCTAAAAACTGAACCCCATAAGCCACCTGGGACCTCGAAGCCAAATGAGCACTAGTGCTACCAGTCGCACTAGTGATAGCAAACAATATGGATTGAAGAGGCAGATCCCGGATATCCTTGATAGGGATCCTGCCCCCTACCAACCTTGCTCCTGGAACACAATGACATGCCAGATACATGTCCACCTGCTCAGGTAATGCCCTCTGCCCTGTAAAAGCTATAGGGACCCCTCTTTTTGAGAGGCCGGTCAGAAAATGCACATCTTCCAACTTGATGGTCAGGAGTTGTGTACCAATACGGAATCCCTGTTCTGTGATGTCCCAAAGACCAATAATGTGCTCAACCAGTAGAACCTCGCTTTTCATTTTTTGCAGTTTGAAAAACTTGAGTAATCCGCAGGCCCTCAAAGCAGCTTGCATACGGGGACTCTGTAGAGAAGCTATTGCATCCATCTCATGTTCCCTCTCTTTCCACTCGATCATGATTGCCGAATATATCTACAAAACAAAAATTCAAAATTTTAATCATTCCCCACGTTTTTGTGATTTCGACAATTTTCAAAAAGCGTTTTAAAACATAAAAACAAATGCCCATGACTTCTAAAGGTAACCAATCATCATTTTTAACCACCATACCCTTAAACATTCACTAAACAATGATTAAAACGTGATTAAAATGAAAAACGTTTTGAGGGGGTGCGTGGGCCCATGAGGGGAGTTTTTGCAAGTTTCTTTGGTCAAAATGGTCGATCTAATAATTTGTTAGGGTGTGGGCAACGTAACTACCCTTTCCCAATACATTTTCGTGAATAATTCCCCCCATTTTATTAACTTTTAGAAGGAGGCCGATTTGGTTCAAAATAGACAACCTAGGGCTTTGTGTTTTAAATTAATAATGCTATAAATATCAACTTGGAACCATACAATTAAAAGAGCAAAGAACGAACACCTACCTGGTTCGAACGGTGTGCGAAACGATCAACCATAGCTCCGGCAGCGAGAAGAACAAGTTTGGATCCAATTGAGATTCTCCAACACTCCACAAAATCCTTGCAAATGAAATGGTAAATGAGTTTTTTAAATCAATTCATATTTATAAAATTTCATTTTCATAAGCTATGGTCATTTTTGGGTTTCTCTAATGGTGAAAATGGCTCCACTAATCTCTGGTTTTTAGTTTCTGGCATTGTAGGCTTATTGGCAGTTCTAATACATCTTTCACCTTGTCGTATTTATGAGCATAGTCTTAGTTCGTTCTCAAGCTCGATAATATGAGAACGCAACCAGGTAAAGTTTTATCTCTTTTTCGGACCCATACGGATACGATCACATGAAAAAGGAACCCCCCTGGAGTCTCCTTTAAACCCTTTTCAGACTCTCTAAATATGAAAAGATTGTCAAGTGATCTTGCTTCCTTTCACACTCGTTAAAAGGTTAGAAAGGGCGTCTTTCGAGCGATAATTTAACCCTTTTTCGGTCTCGATGGACTACTGTACGAAAAAATAACTGAGAGAGTTCTCTTTTAAGTGTTTTTCCAAACTCCATAATCCCGAAAAACCTTCGATTTTTCTGTCTTTGGACTCGTTAAAGAACACATCGACATACCCATATGGGACCGAACCCTTGCTTCTTCTGGTTCATTAAACAAAGGAAGAGGAACTTACCAAAGGTGAGTTATATCGAGCATGTGTTATCCTCCTCGAGCTCGTTAAATTAAAAAGAGGTACTCATCTATCTGGATGGGGGAAAAATTGAAAGGAGCAAGCCAAGCAGTCTCTTGAGAACATCATCCAACACTTCTTAGAGTCGCCCTTGAACACAACACTTTGTCATTTGCTCATATCGTAATCTGCTGAACCTCTGCACTGAGCCAATCTTTGAGTTTCCTTTCACTCCTTTGGGTCACCCGAAGCAAGTCACAGTATCCATTGCACAGTTTTGGTCCATGACATGTTTCGCTGATGTGCCTCAGTGTTCAAGGGAAGTATTCGCCTTGAGAGTCAGCCATCCCAAATATCTTGCCTCAAAACCTATGTCAGTCCATGTTCATTTGATCTGCCAATTACATCTCTATGTCTATTTCGTGTCATTTATAGGGGATACATCAAGGCCCTCCCTTGACGAGTCTATTCCTGTCGACTTCAACACATTATCTGGGAATTAGACTTAGAAACTATTTAGTACTTTGGGACCTGCATGCCTCAATGACAGGCCTCCTCACGTTCGACAATGGGTTTATGTCATTGACCTCTGATCGAATGATTCCACGAATGTTCGACTTCAGCTCATCTATTCACATTCGATGGGATGTACTAAGATACCTTGGGAATCATTGACATTAATGGTGATCTCCCTCGCACTTGTTAATGGTTTACCTCATTGACCGGTAATCAAGTGGGTTCTGCCATGTTCGACACCAAGACATCTATTCACATGGTTAGAATTGTATCACGTAGGGGTTGGTTAGAAGACCTTGGGTTGAGTAATTCACCTTGATACATGTTTCACCCAGGTTGCGAAGGAATTCTGGACAAAGAACACATACATTGTTACATAGGTCCACTTTGTATTGGTCGTGGCTATGTCCTGTCATCTCGTAGATCCACTGTGTATTCTTCGTGGCTACGATCAGTCTGAGTTATCAAAGTATAGATCCATAGTGTATCTTCGGTGGCTATACCCTTTTTTACCAATACGATTATGGATCCGTAGTGTATTTTATGGCGGCCATATCTTGCAAGTCTTGATCACCCAAGCATAGGTATACCTACCTTGGGTTTTGGAATATGTCATGATATTTGTCGGATGTTTGTGTGCAGCTTTCATTAGGTTCTCCGAGTCTATACCCTTGCTTGAATGTCTGCAAAGTATTTCAGTCATCAGTTTGTATCTTCTGACTTCATACTTTGGGGGGCATTCTGTTACACGTCAAAATTGCTAAGTGTCGCATTGTCCCTGTCAATCGTCGTAAGTGTTGCATCTTCCCTACAACTTTTGTAAGTGTCGCAAGTTGATCACTAGTGTCGCAAATGATGTTCAGACATAATGTCGTGATAATGGCACTAAGGAGGCACTTATGACACCTCATATGACTGATTTGAAGATCAAGAACTGGTCTACTGGAATCAAATAACTCTTGACACCTGAAAGAGGCCCTAAAACATTGGTTTGGAGGGGGAACGCTCCCCTACTATAGCTGCAGAAGCGCTGGCGCTCCTCTACTATGATTGAAGCAGCGTTATAACACCCCTCAGGCCCTTCTGGAGGAGCGCTGCTCATCTTAAGAGTGCTGGCGCTTTCCTAAGGTACACCAGGAGCGCTACAATGCTCTGATACCCCTTTTGGGGGAGCGCTCCCTATTCTGGGTGAATTGTTAGCCCGTTGAGTCGAATGAGGAGGAGATCATTCGAGATTAGAAGGCAGTTGTGCTCGAATTCTCGATTTCATCAAAATATCCCTGATCTAAGGAGAAGGTCCCCAACTGGTTCTAAACATAACTCAAGAGGTTAGGCCCCTCTCAACCTATATAAACAGGCTCTGTGATGGTGGAAAGGGGAAGAACTGAACATATGAAACTTATGATCTTGGAGGAAATTGACAGTCAGCCAAAGGAGAGTGATCAGTGAAGCTGCTGTTATCCAGGTTGTGGATCTTTTAGGCAAGGGTTAGACGAAGAGGACTTGACGAAGCTGTCGCATTTGCATCTACGATTGTAAGTACTGTTGTCGTTATTCTCATTAATATGACACGCTTGGCCTGTTTCTTTCTAGTTCGTGTCTGATATCACACGAACTTATCATTTATTGATGGATCTGTTTTCAAGCTAATGTCAATAGAGTAGGAAGTGGTCGTATCTAGTTTTTTGCACAGACCTCAGCGAGGAGCAAAAGATTGGAGCGCAACTCGGAGCGTGCAGGGACAAACGTCGATTAAAAGGTACTTCTGTTATCCTCCCTTCTCATGCATTAGTTTAGATAGATTTGAAAGGAATTCATTGTCCACGTTAAGCATTTTTCTGTCTAGGGTTAAGGTCAAGCTCTAGAGGTCATCTACTTGTCTGCAGGCAGATTTTCCTATAACACTCTATGGAGCCAAATGTTAGCGCTTAATCTCGTCATGTTCTTGCGTGTTGTATTTTTATGCTTAAGTCTATGATTTTGCCTATATTTTCCCGTTTTGCAAACCCGATCATAGACCTTTCCTCCTGATGTGCATTTTTCCTGTTCGTTGGCATTCTTCCTTTTGATCGACCAATTTTCCCTATCAAAATTTCCTGAGAAGTATCGACCATAAGTTATATGTCTTTTCTAAAGGTCGCAACATTGAGAGCGGATTAATAAGGACTCAAATAAAGAGAGTGTGGGAATTGGGATTTCAAATGTTGTAAATTGTTTCGCAAGAATCACGAAGTCCTAATTCACGAGAGGGAAGATCTGGGTCATCCGATCGTAAAGCATCGAGGGCCGTTGATCTTACATCGATAATTTTTGGAGGATCCAAAATCGAGAGTTCAGGGTTCTTGTTGTGAAGGTGTGTCCATAGTCCGACATCCTGAGACCCAAAGGGCTGATGGTTTCATTTGGGCCATCTAATCACAAGGGACACATGTCACTCAATCTGAGCAGTCATGTTTTTGCCACTTGGAAGATTGATTAGGGAGCACAACGTGAACTCGCGAGATGAGAAATTGCGACGTGCCTATGCATTGGGCCCACGGTCATAACCCGAGGTAAAATGGAAATGGAGGGCTATAAAGAAAGTAGGTTCCTGTCAAATAGCAGGTGGATAAATCGTTCGAGGAACCATCATGGCCGTTAGATTCAGGGAAACTCAAACTGTAGATCCAAATGGATCGTTTCATGGTTTCGGGAATCGAAACATTTTGAATCAAAAGGAGTGAGAACTACTGATATGCGAAGTCCTAAAATCCCATTTGGATAAGCACAAGGTCACAACCTGTGGTCATGTGGGGCAATGGAAAGGTGGTGTGTAGAAGATCAAAGTGCTCGAGTTGCCACAGGAGAATAACGACGTATCCTCAAGGTGCTAGAATTGATTGAAAAGGACTATGAGTTCGCCTGGAACATTCATAGGATTCATGCCTCATCCTGATCTCAATAAAGGTAGTTAATGAGAATAAATAAGGTGGTTTAAACCTCGTTTCACCACATAAATGGAAGGCAAGGAGGTTCTGGAGAGGTCAGCCTGTGGTACCCTTGTGGATGAATTTCCCTGCCAAAGCCATACCGATCCGAGATCACGTTTGACAGAAGACTGTAAGTGCATCCTGACAGGAGAAGTCTGAGATGTCAATCCTTGGGTAAGTGACTATAGTGCACTTCTGTAGGGAGCCAGTTGCTTTGAGTATATATACTCAGTTATTATATTTTGTAAGTGTTGATGGTAGAGCAAAGCTCCCGTATTGTAAAGTTCTAGTAAAGCCTCTGGTTCTGGTTAGGTATCTATATTTGAGACTTCTTATTTAATGTAAGTCAACTTCCCTTCATCTCTTTGTAGCAATTGTGTTAAAACACTTGGGAATGGGCAATCCAGTCGAGGGTAGTTACATTTCTGTGATGTATGTTTGATCATAGTAACATCGCCACTAGTTTTAATAAGCTTCTCGTGTTTTCTCTTCCCTCTGATATTGAGAGCTCAGGCATGGATGTTATAGCTGATTTGTTGTGACTTCTTTGTAATGTATGATCGATTGCAGAGTTGTTATATCATTTTTCAGTTCCCTGAAGTTGTGAATTCGAGAGGATCTTGAATTTGAAGCTTTTCCTCCTTAGGCTGCTGGATGACCAAATGTCCCTGGCAGATATTTTCACTCTCCTCAAGTTATTTCCCCTACTCACCACTATACCAAACTTATTGACTGAATCTAGACCAAGAACTCACTTAATTATGCTTTTTGGCCCAGTTTTCTGAGTTAAAGCGAGATAATCCTGAGTTTGCATCCATTATACCACCTTTAAATTTATTCATTGTGACATAAAACTCTGATGGGTATCATGCTTACCTCTGCTGCAATCCAGGGGTGACTTCTGGTGCTAACAAAATTGAAGAAGCATCATCATCAGAAGAATTGTATGGAATGGTAATATCATATCACTTCGGAGAGGGGGGCGGGGCGACGATGTTAGAGGTGGGACGACGATGTTAGAGAGGGATCATATGGATATATACTTTTGGGTGCATCATTATAGAAAGGTTTATAATGATAGAGTTGAAGATCCTCCCTGTGAGGGAGATCAAAAGGGTATTAATCAATGTATCACATATCCTTGGTGGATTTTGCCTCAAACTAATTTCATAAATTATTCATAAAGATTAATCTTATGAATAAATAGATAGTTGGGAAGTAGTGATTAGTATCTTGCAAAAAATTTAGTTGGAAGTTCATCACCTTAAGTTATTAGAGAAGACAAACCTACTATGTACAATACTACATCAACTTAGGTTATTAGGATAAGTATCATTTAAGCTTTTTTCCGTTGATAGGGAGCTCCACCATGTCTCCCTCCAACGTCTTGAGTTAAGAAGTTCCTGATCCAATTTTCTGGTGAATTTGATATGGACCTAACCGGAGTTTTTGAAATTTCATATTTTTTCCTTTCATTTCATTTGCATTATCCCACTTAAAGACAATATCACCCTCTTATAAGTCCTTATTTCCTATAGATGACTTATCAAACCATATTTTAATTACTTCTTGATTATGCATTAAGTTTCTTTTATCTTTTTTCCTTTCTTCTTCAAGTTTCAAAAGCATGTTCAAACTTTGTTGCATTATTGGGAACTCTTTGTCTTGAATAGATTGAGCAAGCTATAATGAAGGAAAAAAGGTGTGTGTAGGAAAAAATGATTCTTTTCCATAGACCAAGAAAAAGGGGGAATTGCCCATAGAGGATTTAGGTGTTACCCTATCAACCCATAAATCATCAAGGATGATTGAATGTCAGTTTCTTTGGTGATTAATGACAGTTCTTGTAAAGATCTTGATTATATTCTTATTGGTGGATTCTGTTATCGCATTCCATTGGGGATGATATTTAGCTAAATATTTGAATTTAATGTTCTGTTCAAGAGCATATTCAGTTAATTTCAAATAAAAAAAATATTTTGCAATATCAAAAACAAATCTTCAGGAACACCAAATATGGTCATAATGAAGGTTTCAAGGAAAAATATCACTTGATTTTCATTGACAATATTCAAAGGGATTGCCTTACTCTATATGGTGAAATAGTCTTTTGATGTTATGATGTACTTGTGAAATTGAGAGGAATTGCGATTGATTTCCCATATCACATATAAACCCCATTGTTGGAATGGGCATTCAATAGTGATCTGTTGAAGGGGAAAAACCAACTTCCTTTTTTTCAAGATGAATTTTGGCATTCCTGGCACTTCCTATAATATACGTGAGAGTCCTTGAATAGGGCAGGCCAATAGTAGCCTACTTTGAGTACTTCGTGAGCTATAGTGTCTCCTCCAAAGTGTCCTCCAACAAGTCCATCATGAATTGCATATAGGACCTTGTTGTAGAGGCTAGTCGAATCTGTCGACTAGACCTGCCAGTCGACTGTGGTAGTCGAAAATATAAATCGGTTGATGTATCTGCTAACTGACCGACCCAGGAAGTTAAGTAGTTACAACTTCCTAGTAATGAGACACATAGGAATATAAATAGAAAAGAATAGAAATATTTCGATAACTTTGTGTGAGAGATTGTATACGTTGTACTACATTGCTATATCCTTTAATAAATACAGATCTTTGGGCTCTCACTACTTATGTATGTCTTTGTCTATATCTATATGTATGTATCTGCTATGCTTCTTATGTAAGGACTACTGGTAACTCTCCCTAATTTCCCCTAGACTACAACATTGGATCCGTTGCTGATAGTTTTGAAACTGGGAATGCAAAAATATGCTTAGATGTTAACCTTGCAAGACATATGTGAATGGTGGGTGCGCAATAATGAGAATTACATTAAAAATAATGCCATAAGAAACAATCTTTCGCTCATAGAATAAAGAGAAATATTATTCCCAGAAACCCACGAAATATTTTTAGAAGCCATCCCTGAAGCACTATTTTAATACATGAACAAGTCGGGTAGTGCATAATTTGACAATCGACGAGAAAATTGGCCTCAAGCTTATAAAAGAAGGATGAACGAATTTTCATGACTGGTTAGAGATAGTTGTTGAAGACTATATTTCAAAGCAAGCTGTCAAATATTGAACATATCTTGATAGAATAAAAGAAAAAATTTACACCAACTTGCACGATGGATTCTTGTGTACTGTTTTGAAATTGCTCCAGAAATTCCTCCTAGACAAGGGAGTCAATCACATCATTCAATACCAACCTCGACTAGGCACACCATTACCAAATACTAACTATGAAGATAGGGACGAAGAGTGGGAAGGATTTATCGATGCAAAGTGCAAAGACACAAGACAAGCTTGAGATTATTTTTTGAATAAATAAACATGGCCAGTAATATCAACTTCGAGTAAGTCGGTGCGATGGTGGGGGTGTTGTGTTAGTGTTTTGATTAATTTATTTCGATGTCCAATTCCTTTTTGCATCTATACTACATAGGCTATGCTTCATATTAGCCATTTTGAAGCATTCTCAAAGGTTTATATATCAATTCACCATGAATTTGCACCAATTATGTATAATTGGTGTTTTTTCAAGGGTTTTGTGATCAATTCAGTTGAGTTCGATGTTTATGAAGATTTAATGTATTGTTTTCTTGCAACAGGGAAAAATTACGGTCCGATCCTCCATTTGGTACCTCGTCTGGCACTCCGTTCAACACTTGATCCAACACGTGATTCAACACTCCATCCGACACGTGATCAGGCACTCAAAGCGTATTGGAGCTGGTAGTTGGTACATTGGCGAACTTTGGTGGATGAATAGGGGATCTAGTTTTTGTGCCCCCTCATGGCCTCCAACTATAGAGCTCGACACACCTCAGATTGGGAAGTTGTAGTGATCGTTGAGTGGCTCACATAATTATTAGAAGATGCTGTTGTTAGAACTCATTTAACGAGTTTACTATTTTAAGAGGAGGTCAACCCTTCTAGTGGTAGACCTCTCAAGAGGTAATCATCAATAAATACCACTACCTGTGGCACTACTGAAGAGAATAATTTAATTGTTTTGATACAAACATTATCTTCAAATTTGTTCCACACTCTATTTTTATGCTTAATGAGAATATTGCATTGATTTAGCCTCTGGGTTTTCTGTTGGAGTGTAGCCACGACCTATTGGGGGACCCACCAGTGGTCTGGGTGAGTGTGTATATCAATATATATTTGTGTTCATCTTGTTGCTTATTTATAATTTGAAATTGTCTCTCTACTACATGTATCTATCCATTTTAATTGTTGTGTGTATATGTCAAATATAAACTGTTAATCTAATTCATTTTCCTTAATTGCAGATTGCTTGATTGAACTGTGTAGATCATAGAAGGATGTCCACGGTTATGTTGTAGGAGTTGGTTAATTATAGTGTTGTTTCTTCTTCCTTCTTAGCTATAAATCATCCTGCATGATACTAATTTAGATAGTTTCATTTAATTCTTGATTAATTACTTTAGTTTTGATAAATTCGATAGAGCAGTAGTTTAGATTGGTTCTTTTGACAAAGCATTAGTTTAAGATTGATTTATTTGTAGCATTGACAGATTAGTTTTTTTAAGTTTTGATATTTTTAACTTAGATAGGTTTAATTGCCATTTCAATTATTCTCTATAGGTCTATTTTGTTTATTAATTTTTCTTCAGCATGATAGGATAGAAATAGATTTTGAATTACAATTTTTAATATCATTTTGGTTAATTTGGAAGTATGAAATTTAATGATAGATTGATTCATTTTAGATTATGAAATCTCAATTATGAATTTAAAATTGTAATTTCTAGTTGGAATTAATCAAGAATTAGAGGTTTGCATAGGGTGAATTTGAATTAGGATTTTCAATTATGAGTTTATAGATTTTCTTGAGTTAGTAATTTTAAATAGAGTGTTTTTAATAGTTGATTATTGATGTATAAAGTTTAGAGATCACATGGATTTCAGAAATACTTAGTGTTGCTTCTATGATGGACAAATTTTCCTTAGATTGCCTTATCCATACTTTCCATTTCTATGTAGAGGTCAACATTGTATTAATTCCTCTTGAACTGTCACTAATAGTCAGATGCCATCATGATGTTATTCAACACCGAAGACATAATAATCACCTTTGAATACTTTCCTTCTTTTTACTGCAAGATAGAAATAGTTTTGAACAATTCTAATTTGAATACAATCATAACACTTTTACTTTTGATTAAGTAAATTTTATTCTTCGTAAAATAGAAATAGTTATGAGTTATTTTTAAGAATAGAGTTCACTTTTCAAAATAGTTTCGATAGAATAGTTGTTTACTTTCTTACTTGATCAGAAATAGATAGATCAAATAACTCAGAAATAGCTTACTTGTTGTTACTTACTTAAAAAGATATTGAATAGATTGACTAGCTGTGAAATAGATTGCTTGTTATTTTCTTATTTAGAAATAGTCCATAAATTGCTTGTTTGAGATTACTTAGGGAAAATAGTTTATAATTCTAGAATTACTTAAATCTCGTTAATCTAACGTTTCTTTATATAGAATTTGTTAATTAACTAGATTTGAACAATCATCTCTTTAGAAAGTAGATTGATAAAGTGTTGATCCCTAGGGTAGACCATCTCCTTTGTTAGACAATCCTTCCATTATATTCTTTTCCTTGGCTCATATAGTGCCACAACTCTAAGTTTACTTACCTCAGGTTGATAATTTAATTGAGGGAATTAGTGCATATAGAATACCCATCATTGTTGGCGCTGTTGCTAGGGAGTTGTCTTAAGTAGGAAATAGTTAGGAAGTAGATCATTTCTGAAAATTAACATTAGTTTGGTGGTGGGGTAACTTTAAGATGAGAGGCAAGAACCTCCGCATATGTAATAGCAAGTTCCCCCAAACCCAATGGTAGTTTTTCTTTTTCTTTTTATTTTCTTTCATGAACAAGCCTAGGGACCCAAAGGGAAGATACATTAAAACCAAACCAAAATTTCCGATCAAGGTTCCTTCTAACCTTTTTGGAGAAAGAAACACTCCTCCCATAAACTCCGTATATCGATACTGGAAAATAAGGATTATCTCAACCCAAAGAGATAAATAAGTCTGTGAAGAGACCAAAACTAGGAGCACTATAGAGCAAAAAATTGAAACATCAACAGTAGTGGGACATGAGGAAAGACCACTCGAGCCTTCATCAGAACCAACCAACACAACCTTTTCTTTTTCACCACCATCAGGGGACTCTAACTTTGTAGATATCATTAACCCTGAATAGGTGAATACTTGTATTGGCAGTTCAACCAATATAATTGTTTCCCAAGTTGAAACATAAAGTTTGGCACCAATAGTTTCAACCGACTTGAGTAAAGTCTCGGAAATCCAAACTATAGATAAATCATCCTATCGAAGGGATACCTTTCCTTGAAAAGAAACTTGGGATAATTTTTTATGTTCAAGGATAAAACCATTTAGGTACTCTCTCTTTGGAAACCAAACCAATATGGATGATCAGGAGGATCACAACCATGTAATACACGATGAGGGAGAAGAAGTTGGAAACCGAACAGAAACCACCTTCGGGTTTCTAGGTAACACCTATTAGGCAACCCCAGAGGAGGATGAAATCGACACTCAAGGATATAGTAAAAGAAGATATACAAAAGCTATTGAATGTCGAATTTATTGATCCAATCTCTAATAGTAAATGGGTATCCCTGCTTGTAGTGGTTCCAAATAAAGTAACTGGGAAATGGATAATTTGTGTCGATTTCCGAGAACTTAATAAGGCCAATCTAAAGGATTATTCCCCCCTTCCCTTCATTGACCAATTCTTGTATACCTTGTCAGGGGACAAATACTTCTCCCTCCTATATGGATACAATGGGTACAACCAAATTCTCATAACACCTGAGGATCAAGACAATACTACTTTCACTTGTCCTTGGGGCACTGATGAGTATAAGGTCTTACCATTTGGTTTGTGTAATTCCCCTGCCACTTTTCAACAAGCGATACTAGGGATATTTGCTGACCTTATTCATGATTGTGTGGAAGTATACATGGATGAATTTATAGTATATGGAAATACTTACCGGGAAGCCCTAGATAATCTAAAGAAATTCCTTATCAGATGTCAAGAAATGAACCTATCCTTAAGTCATGAAAAATGTAAAATGTTGTTGAATGAAGGAGAAGTCTTAGGACATCACATTTCATCTGAAGGGATTAAAGTGGATCCTGCTAATATTGAGGTAATCGTCAAAATTCCACCCCCAAGACTCAAAAAGACGTAAGAAGATTTCTTAGAAATGCTAGACACTACTGACGATTTATTGATAATTTCACAAAGATTGATACACCCATGTTTGGATTGTTGATAAAAGATGCTAATTTTCTTTGGAATGACCAGTGTCAAACCGCCTTTGAAACTCTAAGACCTAAGTTATCTATGGAACTAGTTCCTAGGGGACCCAATTGGGCCCTTCCATTTCACATATCCACCGATGCCTTCGATACTGTAATAGGAGGAGTATTAGGGAAGAAAGAATACCATCAGTCTTATGCCATTTATTTTGTAAGTACGAACTTGTACCCTACCGAGTTAAAATATACAATTACCAAAAATGAATTCTTGGTAGTGGTCCATGCCATGAATAAATTTCTCCATTATATCATAGGATACAAAGTATTTGTACATACATATCACTCTTCCATTAGATTTCTCATGAATAAACCCATTACCAATGGCCGAGTGACTAGGTGGATCCTTTTATTGCAAGAGTTTAATATCACCATCCTTGACCGGCCTCGAAAGGAGAATTTAGTTGTTGATTTTATTTCATGCATAAAACATGAGGGTGATTATATTCCTGTTGATTATAGTTTTCTAGATGATCATCTCTTTTCCCTCTCTGTAAATAACCCATGGTTTGCAGAAATGGAAAATTATTTTGCTACTAGGAAGTTGCTGGCTCATTTGTCACCTCATGCAAAACATAGAATTATCACACAAAGTGCTAGATACTCTTGGGTTGGCCATGACCTTTTTCATACTGGACTAGACTTGATTATTCGTATATGTGTCTGAGAGGATGAGATACCAAAAATCCTACGAAGTTATCATGATGGACCATGCGATGTCTATTTTTCTGACAAACATACAACATATAAGATGTTACATTCAGGTTACTATTGGCCCAACATTTTTAAGTATGCTTCCAAATATGTGAGGAGTTGCGATAACTTTCAAAGGATAGGAAAATCCACATCAACTGATGAAATTCCCTGACCTACCCAAGTTATGATAGAAACTTTCAAGAAATGGGCCCTTGATTTTGTAGGACCAATTTCAGCCATGTCTCATAAGAAGAATTATATTTTGGTTTGTACATATTATGTCACCAAGTGGGTAGAAGAAAAATCCTTATTTAGGGCTACCGAAAAATCTATTTTTGAATTCATTTATGAAGACATCTTTACCCGCTTTGGTGTTCCACGTGAAATTGTTATAGACCAGGGCACCCAGTTCACTTATAAGTTGATTAAAGAATTGAAGGAGAAATATGGGATCAAGCATTACAAGTCTTCTCCATATCACCCGCAAGATAATGGTCAAGTAGAGTCTACAAACAAAGTTTTGGAAACTATCTTAACCAAAATTGTTCAATTACACAATAGGGATTGGGATGATATGTTAAGGTTTAATCTATTATTAGGTTTCTTTTCAATTTACTAGATAACCATAACATAGATAGGATGACTGAGAGAAACATAGTCACAAGAGTACACAAGCATTTATCCTGGGAAACCCTTAAGGGGAAGAAAAAAAACAAAAATTCTTTAATATAGATTCAATAACCAAGTACCATAGCCAATCCAATGCCAAGACAATAAACCAAACACTAGGGAATATCCTCTCCCAAGAAATTATCCTTTCTCTCTTCCTTCTTCCGGAAACTGGTAACTGCAACTTCCTTCAATACTTGCACACTAGATGAGTGAGCTGAGTGAGTGAACAAATGAGTGGTTGGCTTCCTTTATTTATACAGACTGGCAAGCACTGAAAGGAGGTGTCTCTTCACTGGAAGGGACAACTTGTATTTCTGGGTGGTTAGAACCACTTTAATTTTTCTGGGGGTCGACTTATTAATTTGCATATTACAATTAGGGTTTGACCAATCTGCAAAAGGGAATTTGGTAAATTACAGTGCCCAACATGATCAATCCACAAAAGGGGATTGATCTGATGAATAATAAATGAATAATAAATAGAATAATCTTTGCAGTTACAATATTTCAACACTCCCCCTTAACAAGAAGGGTATTCTACAACATCATCAGGAGAGAGAGAGAGGGTGACAACATCAACTGGATAACATTTTCAATTGGGTAACATCATCCACAGGATAACATCATCATCTAGGAAACAACATCAACTAGATAACATCATCAACTGGGTAATAACATCCACTAGATAACATCATCAACTAGGCAATAGCATCAACTGGATAACATGATCAACTAGGTAACAAGAGGCATCAATATAATCCACTTGGTCATCTGGCATCATGATCATTAACTAGTTCTCCATGAATCCATCTTACAAAAGTTTTGTTCTCTTCATCTTAATGAAAAAGATACTCTTTCTTATCTTCACACAAAAGAAATCTTATCTTGACACAGAAGATGTCTTATCTTCCCACAAAAGATATTCTATGAGTTTTTCCATTCCTTTTATGTTCTCCCTTATCTTGTAGTCATCTATCTCACCCATCCGTTGGGGAGGATGATCCGGATTATTTTCGGCACGAAATGAGAGCGGAGATATAATAAAGAAATGCACAGAGATATTGTAGATATTCAATAATATAACAGAAATGTATCAGAGATGCAACCATAAACACAGATATACAGTAATACATGATTTCTA
>ML778082.1:864537-880461 GCA_009831015.1 Picea engelmannii | reverse complement strand
TTTCTTCTTTTAGGTCACTTTGACTTCTTTGACTTTGGGGGCTTCAAGCCTTCATGTGAGGGTCCTTCATCTTCGTAAGGCCATAACTCTCAAACCAGGAGGAGTTATGTGACATTCCACATACCACCATAAATGGCATGACATGCACTATCCATCTAGGATAGTTTCACCAACAATTTCCTTGATCTTCATCTCGTTATTCCACATACAAGCATGGGTCCTCCAACCTTTCTTCTAGGATAACTCAATCCGTAAAGCATCTTCCCGTGAGGGCTTTCACCATAAGGGGACCACTTTGGAGTTCATCCATTTGTGCACCTTATCAATCATGATAAGACAATAATAAGTCATCTATACATTTTTCCAACAATGCATCATATACCAATGGAACCACATCGAACCATCTTCATCATGTATCAATGACAACTCATTGATCCATATTCATCTATGCATTCTCATCAAGGACAATACATATTATATTACATAAATCATTAGTCAATCAATCCTTTGACATCAATCAATCACTTGAGATCAATCAATCAAACCATTGGCATCAATGACAACATGATCCAACAAAAACACATGCAACATCTAAACTCAACTCAACTAGTCAAACTAAAGTGTCAATTGAAGGAGAATATTCTCTAGGTGGAATATTCTCCCCTAAAATATAGGAGACTAGATAATGACTAATTATGAATAATAAACAAGGAAAAAACTTAGAAAAATAAATCTTAGGTGTTTGTGAAGTAACTCCAACACCCCCCTGAACATTACTATGGTGAAAATAAAGAATGGGTCCTAACAACGAGGCCATGTTAGGTACCCAAATATAAAAGATAAACTGAAATAAAGTGAGGAAAGAGAGAAAAACTCATGGGAACCCAGGANCAAGGTATAATGTATGTAAAAAGAATAACTATAGCTTCTAGGCAACTATGTCCTTCACTCCAAGACAACTTCCCAGAGAACATAACTTCTGCTCAGTGAAGGTCTTGGTGAATATGTCTGTCATCTATTCTGTTTAAGGACATAACTGTAGGTCGATAATCCCCTCATGTACTAAGTATCATATTTAGTGCATGTGTATCCCGATGTGCTTCATCCATTGCCTCTTAACTGGATCTCTTCATAGCTTTAGTGTGCTTTGGTTATCACATCAGATGACGATAGACTGATGAAACTAAATGCATAACTTAGTGAGAAAATGTTGTAGCCACATAGCTTGAATGGTTGTGTTAACCACCCCTTTGTAATATGCCTCAAATGAAGATAGAGAAATATAAACTTTCTTCTTGCTCGACCAAAAGATAGGCTCGGAACCAAGAATGAGTGAGTAACCAGATTTGGACTTGTGATCAATGCTATATCTAGCCCAGTCAGAATCAGTAAACTCAATGAGATATAATGTAGAGTCTTTTTCACAATGAATCCCAAAGGTGATGGTTCCATGTACGTATCGAAGGATACTCTTTGTAGCTTTGCAATGTAGCTCATGCGGTTGCTACATGAACCTGGAAACTGCACTAGATGCATAGGCGAGGTCTAGTCTGGAGTGTGTGAGATACAACAAGCTCCCTATAAGCTATTTGTATAGTGTGCTTTCAACCAGTGGAGTCTCCCCTCCATCCTCAAGTTTGACTCCTGATAGGAAAGGAGTCAGAACAGACTTGCAGTATGTCATGTGAAATATCTCAAGGATATCTCGTGCATACTTGTCTTGATATGGTTTGATGCCTGATGCATCATGATTGATCTTGATTCCAAGGAATACGTGTAGCAGACCCATGTCCAAAATCACAACCTGTCATGTTGAATCCTCTTGATTGCAACAGTCGCTGAAGTTGAGCAATCAATGATCAAAAAGTCATCAACATACATAAATAAAAGTATAAGTGAATCAATCGTCTTGAGAATGTAGACATTCAGGTCTTATTTACAATGTATAAAGCTCTGTGACAACAAGTAGGATTCCATATTGGAATATCATGCCCTCAGAGCCTTCTTGAGGCAATAAATAAACTTCTTGAATCGACAGAACAAAGATGAGTCCTGCATAAATCCATGGGGCTTCTCCATATATATCTCCTTAGAGAGATCACCATGAAGAAAGGCATTCATCACGTCCATGTGATGGACTTCCCATCCCTTGGCTGCTGCAATGGAAAGTTCCAATCGTATGGAATCCATCTTTTCTACTGGAGCGAAGGTCTCATCATAGTCCATACCATGCACCTACTAAAAGCCTTTGGAAACAAACCTGGATTTGTATATACTAATCTGTCCATCCACTATTCTCTTGGTCTTGTAGACCCTTCTACATATGAAAATCTTCCTCCCAGAAGCAAGGGAACCAGATCCTAAGTTTGGTTCTCGAGGAGGGAGTTGTACTCCTCCTCCATGGCGGATTCCCAAAAGGGATTTCTAGCAGCCTCGACATAAGATTATGGATTTGAATACTGAATCAAGAAAATATTCCTGGAACCCTCAGGGATGCGATATCCAAGGTTTTTTTGATAAAGTATTTGATACGTTAGATCTATTTTGTTTTGCATGCATTCATATTATGGATGGAATCCTTTCAACTTTGTGACAATACATGCATTTCTCCCCTTTTCTTCCCTTTTCCCCTTTGGATCCGGAGGCATCATTGAAGGGTTTTGTGTACCCTTCCTTATTCTGATGTGCATGAGATTTTTGTTTATCTTTATCTTTATATTTATGATATTCGTGGCTTCCATCTTGCATAGTGAGTGCATGCGCCCGTGGGCCTTTGATTGTGCCCATGTTGATGAGCTTGGTTTTCTCTTGTGTCAGGGATTCAATAAATTCCTCAAGAGAAGGCATCTTCCAGGTGGCTTAAGAGGTGAATATGAAAGAATGGAATGTGGATATGAATACAAATAATTTAGGAACAATATTGGATATAATGGTGAGAACCATTTTTTTCTCCTCCTTCGATTTATCAACCCCGCAAGCTTTGAGTTGCGATAGTAAATCCTTTAATTTTGTAAAGAAATATTGGATATTGTCGAAGATTTTTGGATCTAATGTGAGAAGTTCCAACTCCAACATGTGTCCCCTCATCTCATCCTGTTTACAAAAGAGACCTTCCAAGGTGGTCCATTCTTCATTGGGAGTCTTACAAGAAGATATGTGAAAAAGGAGATTGGGAGAAATAAGACTGCAAATTGTTCCAAGTTCCTCATCCATGTGATTTAAGTACTTGGATTTTTCTATGGCTGATGGTGGTTCTATATATGTATTCAAGGTTAACCTATACAACCCTCTGGTTCATATATTTATGGATATTTTCTCCTTCCATAAAAAATAGTTGTAAGGCGTAAGAATGAATTCTTTTTGGAAATCCATCTTTCTGTCGTCTTCAATCTTTTGTAGCTGCAAACATTTTGGTGTATATTTTTCTTAGTAGTCTATCAGCTATGATACCATGTAAATTTGTTGAAACTACATAAAATATATCTAGAGAGAAAATACTACACACATTTGTAGAGAGAAATTGAGAAAGAAGAAGGAGAGAAAGAATGGAAGAATTCTCATTAAACATAATGAATAATGAATAATTTACACATGATATACTCTGTATAACTGAACCAATGCGCACTGGATGAGAACCAATGCACCATAGTGGTGGTATAGAGTGATTTGGACACACACCGTTATAGGAGTGAACTTCCACCTAGTCTAGTCTCTCAGGCAGTGACGAAAGTGAACTACTACCTAGCTGAGTTAACTAGTCAACTAGTCTTCAGTTAACTGACTAAACAAAGAGCAGTGAGGAGTAGATCAAGGAATCAAGGGTAATGCGCCAGTCTGGTGATGATCCCAAGGCAAGTGTGCATTATCATGGTGATGATCCCAATGTTGCATGGTAACAAAACCAATGCAACATCTAAACTGCACTCAACTAGTCAAACTGAAGTGTCAACTGAAAGAGAATATTCTCCAGGTGGAATATTCTCCCCTAGAATATAAGAGACTGGATAATGATTAATTATGATTAATAAATAAGGAAAAACCTTAGGAAAAATAAATCCTAGGTGTGTGTGAAGTAACTCCAACATTAATTATATGTAGGATGTTCTGTCCTACAGGTGGGGCCATACTTTAATCGTCTCGTCAGACTAATGTGTGAAATTTATCTCTACAGTTGGCAAGATGTAAATATTAGGCTATTGGGAGAATTGACTAGTTCCCTATATATTTTATTGTGAGGTGTCACAATACTTAGGATTGGGGGAGGGGCTTCCTAAGCTGACAAATGATAAACACTGCCCATCTATATTATAATCCATGAGAAGAGGAAGTAGAATCTTTGTAAAAATTTTGTTATATTGTTTTCATGATATTTTGGGGTATTATATTTTAGTTGTTTTTAATAAAATGATAAATTATATACTGCTGGCATCACTGTGTGTTATAAGCCTGATGCACATTTTTGTTTAAAGAAATATTGCTTAACTAGTTCTTTGTGTCAATTACAGATTGTTAAACGCTCACTACAAATTTGAGGTACACGCCTATGAACAGAGGAACAAGTTATTTAATAGAGGAAAAAATTGTTTTATAATGTTAGAAGAACAATGATAAGGAAATTAACAGTGGATCATTCTATTCACACTTATCATGTCCATGCTCCTATTCACCATGACTTTTAGAAATTGCCCAAGCTACGTGCTATGGGTGAACATCCATTATAATGGGGATAATTTCTACTTGCATAGGAGTAACATATGAAGTGTCAGATGGAGTTCCATATGGAGTGCCATTTGGAAGACCGGATGGGGTGCCATATGGACAACCAAATGAAGCACCATATGGAGGATCATATGAGGTATGCATATACTGTAAATGACCACGATTTCATGCAAACATGATTGTTAGAATTGATACACTTGTTTCACTGGTAAGGTAAGATGAATTGAATGGTATGTTGTTAAAAGTCATGTTGATAATTAAATTAAAAAAATTTAATGCATTTTTGTGATCGAATTTCCAAGTCGAAGACATGGACATTGATATAATTCACACATAATTTCCTTTGCCTCCAAAGTAACCCATTCAAAATTCAAATGTTGCATAATCATAGTCACACATGGAAATCATGTGTGATGAATTCGCTCACAAATTCAACAGTTTCTACCTCAATTGCAATAAAAATCATGTCTTTTTCCCCAATTGCCATTCCACTCATCCCCTGCTTGCCGTGTCGTGATCACCGTCTTCCCAATTCCATTCTTCTACTCATCCTCCATGATGTAACCATGCCTAAACACCATGAACCTTCCTCCTATGCTGAGATTCTAGCCATCCCCGAATTCACAGAGTGTTGAGATATTTTCCTTCGTGCAGGGTGGGGACCATTCTTGGCCAGTCTACAAGGCCACCACGATGGCCTCTCACTAAACTTCTCTCTTGGGTTCTATGGGAGGATGGTATGCATAGGTTTTGTGGCCTTCTTGGTCTCTTAGGAGTCAATTTCCTTAGCGACAAAATTTCCATGGGATGGGGATCGATGGTTCAAACACCATCGATGGTTTAAGGTTTCTTTATATAAAATTTGTTAACTAAATAGATTTGAATAATCATCTCTTTGGAAAGTATATTGATAGAGTGTTGATCCCTAGGGTAGACCATCTCCTTCATTAGACAATCCTTCCATTATATTTTTTTCCTTGGCTCATACAGTGCCACAAATCTAAGTTTACTTACCTCGGGTTGATAATTTAATTGAGGGAATTAGTGCATATAGAATACCCATAATTTTTGGTGCCATTGCTGGGGAGTTGTCTTAAGGTAGGAAATAGTTAGGAAGTAGATCATTTATAAAAATTAACATTAGTTTGGTGGCGGGGTAGCTTTAATATGAGAGGTAAGAACCTCCGCATCTGTTATAGAAGGTTCCCCCAAACCCAATGGTAGTTTTTCATTTTCTTTTTATTTTCTTTCATGAGAAAACCTAGGGACCCTACATTAAAACCAAACCAAAATTTCCGATCAAGGTTCCTTCTAATGTTTTTGGAGGAAGTAACACTCCACCCATAAACTCCGTAGATCGATACCGAAAAAGAGGGGTTATCTCAACCCAAAGAGAGAAAGCAGTCTGTGAAGAGACAAAAACTAGGAGCACTATAGAGCAGAAAATTGAAACATCAATAGTAGTGGGACATGAGGAAATACCACTCAAGCCTTCATCAGAACCAACTAACAGAACCTTTTCTTTTTCACCACCATCAGGGGACTCTGACTTTGTAGATATCATTGACCTTGAATAGGTGAATACTCGCATTGGCAATTCAACCAATATAATTTTTTTCGAAGTCGAAACAAAAAGTTTGGCACCAATAGTTTCAACCGGCTCGAGTAAAGTCCCGGACATCCAAACTGTAGATAAATCATTCTATCGAAGGGATACCTTTCTTGGAAAAGAACCTTGGGATAATTTTTTTTATCTTCAAGGATAAAACCATTTAGGTACTCTCTCTTTGGAAATCAAACCAGTATGGATGATCAGGAGGATCACAACCATGTAATACACGATGAGGGAGAAGAATTTGGAAACCGAACAGAAACCACCTTCGGGTTTCCAATTTTGGATACCACATAGAATTTCAACATGAAAAACATTCCACTCTCGAAACTTCCCTCCTTCTACGGTAAAATCAGTGAAGACCCAGATACCTTCCTATTTGAGTTTGACATCTTGTGTAGGAGCTATAATTACTTGCAAGATGCCCATAAACTAAAACTTTTTTCCGCCATCTTCAAGGATTATGCACTAAGATGGTTCATGGGGTTGGAAGAGTCCAGTATTAGGTCTTGGGAAGACATGAAATATATACTTATTAAAAAATACCAAGACTACTACAAGTCCAAGGATTCTCGTAATGATATTTTTAACATCCAATAGTTAGAGGAGGAGAGTCTCGAGGATTACATGGAACGATTTTCTTATATCTCACATAAATCGAAGTACCATGACCTCCCATATGATGTAGTCAAGACTATTTTCCTTAAAGGTATTTCAGAAAAATGCCTAGAGACACTTAACCTGATGGCATCATGTGACATCTCCCATAAATCATTTACTGAAATCTATGAAATGTGTAGGAATTAATCGAGGAGTAGAGCCAAAATGGGGAAGAGTGTTTGAGATCTTTATAGTAGAAACCTAAAAACAATTAGTTCAGGTGGTATCACAAGGGTAGAGATAGGAAACCTACTGGAGAAATTCAAAACCAATATCTTAAGTACAATAGGCTCCCAGTTGGACACCCTAAATATTAAAAAGAAACAGGAGGAGGAGAATGAAACCATCTTCATTTTTGTCCAAGATGCAAGAGGAAGAATTCCTTAAGGGAATGCCCATTAGACAATATTTCAGTTTGTGGCTTTTGCACTGAGGACCACCATACTAAAAAATGCCCATCACTTCCTAGTTTATTAGCCATTTATAGAAGTGGGGATCCTGGGGAATCCTCTTATGCACCTAGAAGGCCTTGGAAAACTAGGAGTCATCCTACATACCAATATCTACCACCTCAAGTTCCACCCTATTATCAACAACCACAATAGTGAAATACACCGAATTGGAAAAACTGGTCTACACAATATCACCATCCTTGGATACAAGGATGGAGAGGAGGGCATAGCCAAGGAAATAATCAAGCTCCACCTATCTCTATGCCCACTAATCCTTACCCCCAGTTTCCACCAAACATACCACAACTTTTTCCAGGTTTTGTTCCCCCAACTTTACCTCCTATTCCACAACAACCCCAACAATACCATAATACAAGATCCCCAAGACTGACATTATTACCAACACAACCAATTCCAAACCCAAATAACAAACCAACTCAACCTCTTCAAAATGATGAGATGCAAACCTTGTCGACATATGTTATTTCTCCTGTTCCATTGCATGAGATTCAACTAGGGCTGAGAAAAATTTTGGTGGACAGAGGCCTTCAATAGTCATCTGGGAAGAAGAAGAAGATGAAACTCCTAAGCAACCCATGTATGAAACTAAGTGGGAATATGTTATCATTCCTAAAGATCAGAAACCAAATCTTCCCCAAAATGAATCTTCACAGATTACAAAAGCCTCTCCTTATCCAAAAAGATTAGCGATTGAGAAACCTACAACTCGACCAGAATTTGACATTTTAAATGAATTGAAGAATATATGTGTCAAAATTCTCTTGTTACAAGCCATAAAGGAAATTTCAATTTATAGTAAGTTGATCAAAGAATTGTCATAACAACCTAGGGTCACAAAATATGGGAACCCAGGGAACCCCATAGTAACAATAACCATTAATAAGGTTCCCATTGGAAACACTCTCATATACCTAGGGGAAACCATTAATGTTATGACTGTTACTACCTTGGAGTAATTACAGTTAAATCCTCTTCTTATACCTACCCCAACTATTTTGGAATTAGCAGATAAGAAAAAGGTTATACCTGAAGGAATATTGGATGATATCATAGTTACATTAGCCTCATGGTAATACCCAGTATATTTTCTTGCCATTTGTTCAAAGGATTATGTTAAAGGGCATCCCGTTATCTTGGAAATACCTTGGTTGGCCACAACCAATGCATTTATTGGTTGTAGAGAAGGTTAAATTACCATCTCAAATGGACTTTCTATACATAAGATTACCATATATCCACCAACTCAACCTATCATGGAGAATATATGGTGGCTTGAATGTCCATATGAGAATGAGAAATGGGAAGAACCCATGTTTTCGAGTGATAATTCCTAGGCACTTCTGGAGAAAACAATGGAAAATGTGCTAAACTAGTTTATTTCTGCTATCACTTGTGTTGATTTTCCACAATCTTTTCCCCAATTTGAGTATATTTGTGGGGAAGAATTTCACGAATAGTTGGACACATCAAATTTGTCTTGGAAATATTTTATTTTTGAGATATATGAGTCTACCACATCTTATGCCATGCCCTATGAGATTAGTCCATGGAAATTCCTACATATAAACTCCGGACTAGATGCAAACCAAAAAAAATAGTTAGTAAATGTACTTAAAGAACAATCAGGGTCATTTTCCTGGGAATATACTGATATGAAGGGTGTTGGTCACTATAATTGCTTAATTGATTCAAACAATCAAGTGATACATAAATTGTCAACCCAGGTAAGTCTTTTTATTTCAAAGATAACCACACACTATATATGCTCAATTCCAAAAGCAACTTAGAGTTGTAGTAAAGAAACTTATACTAATCACACTTGCTTGAATAAACTGAAGTTATGAATTAAATCACAGGAAAGCAACTTCCCTATTGCAGATCTTAAAGATTAATCTAAGAATCCTAGATTTCATTAGAATAACACTTGCAATAGGAAAGAACAACTATTCTGAAACCATAGAACATGACCCTTACTCTCAAACAGAGACTTCAGTACGAACACTCTTTCATGAAAACAAAAATGCAGAAAAAGTTAACTCTATCTAGCAGAGAACAAGGCCATCTAGTTCCTTCCTTTCTAAGCAGGAACCTTAAGCCCTATTTCTATTTAGCACACTTGTGAAATTGAGATTTACAGAGAACAGGATAGTCTGATCCCTTCCTTTCTGAGCAGGGACCCTTAACCCAGTCTCTGGCTAGCACACTTGCAGGAATGATGGAAATTTACAGAGGATAGGGTATTCCGATTCCTTCCTTTCTAAGCAGGAACCCTTAACCCAATCTCTGGCTAGCACACTTGCAGAAGTAAATGAAATCTACAGAGAACAGGATGTTCTGATCCCTTCCTCTTTGAGCAGGAACCCTTAACCCAGTCTCTGGCTAGCACACTTGCAGAAGTAAATGAAATCTACAGAGAACATGATGTTCTGATCCCTTCCTGTCTAAGTAGGAACCCTTAACCCAGTATCTGGCTAGCACACTTGCAGAAGTAAATGAAATCTACAGAGAATAGGATGTTCTGATCCCTTCCTGTCTGAGAAGGAACCCTTAGCCCAATCTTTGGCTAGCACAATTGCAGCAGTAAATGAAATCTACAGAGAACAGGATGTTCTGATCCCTTCCTGTCTGAGCAGGAACCCTTAACCCAGTCTCTGGCTAGCCTCATAAAATCATCACACAATATTGCTAATAAAAATAATTATGAATTTCATTCAATAAACTAAGAGAGAGTCAGTAGTGTTTCAACAAAGCGGAATTCATTAAAAGCAGTGTTTCAACAAACAAAAGTTAATCAAAGCATAAACAGAGATTGTACTAACACACTTATAAACTAATGGGTAAATCTTGTGAAGAAGGTGGGCCCTCCCTTCTCACAAGATTCCCCTGAAACGAGAAAGCTAGAGAAGGATACTCAAAGCAGTCTTTTATTCATCTGTCAAAATATCATATTACAATATGGAAATGGAATACGTCCCTCTTCTCTAGAGCTTCTTCAATACATAAAACTTGGATTCCTCGAATGATGATTTACTCTTATTTAAAGAGGGAATCCCTTCGATACAATAATTTACAATGTGTATCTGAGTCCTATCTTTAGTCGGATCTACTTTCTAAACCAACATAGGATGTCCTAGTCTCACGCAACATAATGCTATTACAGGAGATGAATGAGGTATTGCTGTTACAGTGGTGTAACAACTTCTTCTCGTTGCTGCTGATGTTGTTTCAGCATCGCAATTCGTGGGCTATTTCAGCCACGTGAATTGCGCTCTGACTGTGTCGGCATTCTTGTGTAGGAGCAACGGTTAGAGCTTTGTTGACTACTGACTATAACGACTTCCTTTGTGTTTCAACATCGTCGATCCTGGTGGTTTCCTCTGTGTTTCAGCATCTGCAACTCTGGACTGTGTAACAGCTCTGTGTTTCAGCATCTGCGACCTCAGACTGTATAGCAGCTCTGTGTTTCAGCATTTGCGACCTCGGACTATATAGCAGCTTCGTGTTTCAGCATCTGCGACCTCGGACTGTATAGCAGCTCTGTGTTTCAGCAATAGGCCTCAAATGCTAATCTGCAGTTTTGAACACTTATTCATTTCTAATCAATGGTCAAGTACGAGAGTGATGTAAAATATTATGCAAAATAGATTAAACGTATAGTAATGAGAAGGGACATTGTATACCTTCGGGATGATCAAATAAAGTGATAGTATGAGTCTAAATATGGGTGATCAAGAGTATAATAGTGGCAAAAAGTATAGGCAAAAAGGTACATTGTGTGGTCCTAACATCCTCCCCAACTCAAGGTGTTGCGTGTCCTCAGGCAACTCACTCTGAATCAGAGTCTGAATACCAACTCTGATCATGTATGTTACTCAAGTAGTAATTGTGGGAGGTACTGTCTATTGGCGTTCTAAACCCTTGCACCTGCTGCAATCTTTGCCATGCTGCTATTTCTGCCTTCTTAGGCAGCTTATAACTGACTTGATACCTTTCTATTGGCAACCAGAGAATGGGAAAATAAAACCGGTACCCTATCCAATTTTCAGCACAATGTCTAACACACTGAATGTAGTTGGGTATCCTGGAAATTGCTACTTCTAGATTGGCAGGACCAAAAGGATTGTGTTGTTGTCTCTTCTTCATGGATTTCTGCCAAAATAGGTTATTGGCCTGGAGGGCAGGAATCTCTATGGATTTGATGATGTGTTCACAATCCTGGAGCACTTCTGATTGTAGCTGCTGAACATGTTCAGTCACCCCTGGTTGTTTTAATAAATCATAATATTCTGTGATAAAAGTGGCTGCCTTCTGTGGTTCTGGTCTAATCCAGAGGAGGCGATTATATTCATTGTGCTTAGCAGCCAAAAAGTCATCTTTCCACAAAATCTAATTAGAGAGAAAGGAAGTAAATGCTTGAATTTGAATGTCCCCAACAAGGGGATTTATGTTTAGCAACCTGTTTTCTGGAATAGCCTCATTATGAAAGTATGCCTCACAGAGGAGGTGCTGATCCCTGGTAGAGGCAGCTACAAAAGTTTTGATAAAATCTGCTGATTGTATTACTGCATGGGGTTTACCTTCTATAATGGATTTGATCTGAAACCATGTGAGTCTCTCCATATGGAATAAGGAGTAGTTGCAAGATGGCTTCCTTGTGGCTAGTAGCTTCTGCACCAAATCAAATACCAGGACCAATCTGCCTTTCAATTCTTTGTTCTTCTTCTTAAGCTCACGAGCTTCCTCGCATGTCTGTTCTAATACTTCCCAATTTGAGTAAGTATGGTTGATCCAGATTTGTTTGTGCACTTGTAGGTTTTTGGCTTGAGTTTTAGCATACTCTTTCTTCCATTTTTGTATTTCTGCGTGTTCATCCCATAGCTAAGTCTGTGTTTCAGTGTTGGAAGTAGTGGGATGAGGTAAGGTTTGAGTGGATTGTTCCCTGGAAGTGGGGAGATTGATCTGGTTGGGAGGTGTGAATTCCTCCATATGCACTATCTGTACAACCTTGTTGACAAAGGTAGGGGCTTCGTTTGTTGCAATGCAGGCTTCAATCTTAACCTTAGGAGGGCCTGCTGGTTCTTGTGTTGCAACAGGTTCAGTCTTAAGCTTGGGAGGGCCTGCTGGTTCTTGTGTTGCAGCAGGTTCAGTCTTGGCTACAAAAGGTGAAGGAATGGGGGCTTCTCCTGGCACTGGGACTTGAATTACCTTATAGCCTACTTGATAGTAAATATCTCCACATTGGCAACACATATATTCTTTACACAAGTTCTCTGTAGTTTTCTCTGACAAGGTTGCTGTTCGAGCTAAGGTGTACAAATTTAGTTCTTTTTCATATGCTTCCATTGCCCTAGCTAATTCTTGCTGATATGCTTCCACTTGAGACTTTAAAACCTCATTTTCATCCAAGACAGTGGCCATTGTTGGTTCTGATTAAGAGATGACTGGTTCTTGTGTGGCAGTCATAGCCTCATTAGCT
This sequence comes from Picea engelmannii, assembly GCA_009831015.1. Taxonomy (NCBI): domain Eukaryota; kingdom Viridiplantae; phylum Streptophyta; class Pinopsida; order Pinales; family Pinaceae; genus Picea; species Picea engelmannii. Next base: position 867,521 of record ML778082.1, on the reverse strand, counting down.
GGTTCTTGTGGAGTAGCTACATGAATGGCAACTGATGCTTGTGTTTCATCCTCTTGGTGTAAGGAGAGTAGTGTTGTAGCACCCTCGACTTCTAATTCCTGTATATCAATTTCAGTATCAGTGGCTGGTTCTTGTGTTTTAGCCACTGATTGGGTAGCTGGTTTTTTAGCTACTTGGCTTGAGGAGAGCAGTGTTGCAGCATTCTGGGCCTTTGATTCCTGTAATTTAATTTCAAATTCAGTGGCTGGTTCTTGTGTTTCAGCCACTTGATGGGTAGCTGGTTCTTGTGTTTCAGCTACTTTATTTGAGACAAATGGTGTTACAGTATCCTAGGCATCTGGTTCTTGTGTTTCAGTGCCCGTGGTTGGAATAGGCAAATATCCTGGGATTGGGGAGGTTGGAGGTGTACGGGGTATCAGTCGAACTGGTGGGGGATCTAGGGTAGTGGTCATAAAGGGTGGCCTTGTTGAGGCTCTTGTTCACTTTTTCCGTAAGAAGGGTGGAAAGGGGGGAATTTGTTTTCGTTTTCGTGAGGGTCTTTCTTCAATGACGGGGCAGGAAAACTTATCTGGTTCAGAGTCATCACTGAGAATATGAAGGGCGGGAGTGGATGACTCTGGTAAGGTATGCGGTGGATTTGGTAGGGTAGGGGAATTGACTGGTCTGGTTGGTTCTGTGGGCGGGATATTGGGTACTTCAGGGGATTCTAGGGGGTTTTGCGGTTGCTGCTCCTGAGGAATTCCGACAGCTGGTTGAGGGTTTATGGGTGGGTTATTTAGTGGATGGTGTTGTTGGTCAAAACCCCTGTGGATGAGTAATTGAACAAGACGGTGGTGGGTAAGTGACAAGGTTGGATCTTTGGCCTTTCTACAGTAATGTGCCATATTTTTCAAACAGTCCAACAAATAATAGGGAATATTGACTCATCTGTTATGCCTTAAATGAGAAAGTAGAAGAAAGTCATGCTGGTAGACTACCTGATATCGACCTTCGCAGGTCAGGTAGTGTTTGATGAATCTAGCAACCTCCGGCCACGGAGGTGGCAATGAGCTGAGCTGAACACCCCTAACCTTCAATTCAATTCGTTCCCTGGGCAGGAAGAAGCTCTGCTGAACATTCCTGATGATATGATTTCGGCTGAACATACGAGTGTTGTCGCTAGGGAGGCCTGAGACTTCTACTATGTCTTCCTCTATTACAGATATTCGGATGCCTGGGACGACAGAATGGCCCTCCTGGAGATTTTGAGAAAACTATAGGACTTGTTGTTCATTATATCCTTGAAGTCTGTGGAAGTAATTAAGCCACCCTACCTGCTGGAAGATTTGATACGCTGCTGGATAGTGTTCGAGCAGCGCTATGGTGGTGGACTCATTTCGTATGATAGATCCTTCCATGGCTACTAGCTCAGTAAGTTACAGCATCGAGAGTTTGTGTATCAGCTCTGCACAGAGTGAGTTTTTTGAGCGACTTATGAATGAATAGTGGTTAAATGCGCGAAAGGGTAGTGAAATGGGGATGGCGGCGGTGAAATCAGGTGAAATGATTGTATCATGGATTTGATGTGTACTTCCCCTCCCATCAAGTGCGACTAGTAATGATTGCACTTGAATGGTCATAATGACTTAGAATCTTTCTCATTAACTATAGCCTAACTGAATTACATAATATTTATGTACCTCGCCTTACCATTTGATTCGTTCTGCCAACAAGATATCATGCCTGTCCATGGCAGAGACCTTTGATCTAATAGATAAATTGTGTCGAGGGTTTGCTGTCTAGAAAGACGAAGTATAATCTGAGGGCGTAGAAGCTTGCTGACAGACGATGGTGAAAGATTGGTGTTTCAACAACAGAGAAGAATGAAACAATTGTTGTAGATGAAGAACTGTTGAGGAATGGTGTTTCAGTATCGGAAGAAAATGATGAAGGGTTGCTGACAATGGTGTTTCAGCAACGGAAAAGAAAAGGCGAAACAATTGCTGGACAGAGTTGTTTTATCGATGAAGGATGGTGAGGAAATGGTGGACTATAGTGTTTTGGGAGTGGGAAGAAAAAAAAGTGCTGAACAGTGGTGTTTCAGCATTGGGGAAAAAGTCAACAGTGCTGAACAATGGTGTTTCAGCATCAGAAGGGGAAAGGAGAACCAATTGCTGGACGGAGATGTTTCGTCGATGAAGGATGGTGAGGGAATGGAAAAAAAAAGTGTTAAAAAGGTTGTCGAGCCGTGATGGGGAAAAAAGGTGTGAGTTTGGTGTTTCAGTAATGAAGGAAAGGGGGCAGATTGCTGATAGTGGTGTTTCGGCAACAGAGAAAAGTCAAAAGTGTGGAACTGTGGTGGTTCGACATCAGAAGCAAGTCAAGAGTGATAAACGGTGGTGTTTCAGCAGCGTGAAGGTCAACAGTGCTGAACAATGGTGTTTCAGCATCGTGAAAGTTAACAGTGCTGAACAATGGTGTTTCAACATCGTGAAAGCTCGTCTCTTTGAAGTGGGATCGTCCTCTTCTAGTGGCTGTGCTTTGATCGGGAATCTGCAAAAATCGACTGTAGCATGGTATTTCTTGACAGGGATTATTAGTAAACAAAATCTAATCTAATATAATACTAAAGAAAATTAACTTAAAATAATTAATTGCTATTAGGGGCAAAAACCCCCTCGACGAAGAGAAAATGGGCGTCTGCCATGCATGTGGCCTTAAAATCTTCTTTAGAAATAGGTTGCTAGTACAGACGGAGCCGATGACCATTTACAAGTAACGGAGTTCTGGAGTCATCGATTGTGAGGAGCCTTACTGTTCCATTGGGGAAAATTGTGTCTACTTCGTAAGGTCCAAGACATGTTGTACGCAGTTTTCCTTGAAATTCTTTGAACCGGGAATCATACAATAGGGCCCAATTACCTTTTTGGAACTGCTTGTTTTTTATATTTTTGTCATGCCATTTTGATCTTTGCTGCTGAATTATGGTTGTTTGCTGAATGGCA
>ML778082.1:848175-861857 GCA_009831015.1 Picea engelmannii | reverse complement strand
ATCCTCTGAAGATAAACCATGAAAATTAGGCAATGCTGAGAGTGGAATGTTTTTCATGGGGGTTGCCCCTCTAGGGAGATCGCCAATAGGGAATCCTAGTGTAGAGAAAGAGTTTTCATCTTTTACCTCTCCTTCAGGACCTGGCTATTCTTCATGATGCAATTCTTCATTGTACTCATCCATGTTCTCCACTGTCTGCTCCCCTGCTGCACTTGCTCTATCCTCAATGTCTTCTACTGGCTTCTGGACTGTCTCAGGACTCCAAAATTCTTTCCATGTTCCAAAAATTGCTCGAAATGAAGGCTAGGAGTTCTGTTTTTGAAGGTTTGGTCGTTGAGCAGCAGATTCAGACTTGGATAAAATCTCGTCAATGTAAGTCTTTCTTCCTCCTTTTCCTTTTCCCTTGCCACCTGTAGGGTTAGTGTCTTTGGGGTCTTTCATGCATTCTTTTTATCTAAAGAAAATAAATCACAAGTGCTTTTGAAATCTATAGCTATCTTCCCCGGCAACGACGCCAAAATGTTGGTCACTATAATTTCTTAATTGATTCAAACAATCAAGTGGTACATAAATTGTCAACCCAGGGAAGTCTTTTTATTTCAAAGATAACCACACACTATATATGCTCAATTCCAAAAGCAACTTAGAGTTGTAGTAAAGAAACTTATACTAATCACACTTGCTTGAATAAACTGAAGTTCTGAATTAAATCACAGGAAATCAACTTCCCTATTGCAGATCTTAAAGATTAATCTAAGAATCCTGGATTTCATTAGAATAACACTTGCAATAGGAAAGAACAACTATTCTGCAACAAGAGAACATGACCCTTACTCTCAAACAGAGACTTCAGTACGAACACTCTTTCATGAAAACAGAAATGCAAAAAAAGTTAACTCTATCTAGCAGAGAACAAGGCCATCTAGTTCCTTCCTTTCTAAGCAGGAACCTTAAGCCCTATTTATGTTTAGCACACTTGTGAAATTGAGATTTACAGAGAACAGGATAGTCTGATCCCTTCATTTCTGAGGAGGGACCCTTAACCCAGTATTTGGCTAGCACACTTGCATGAATGATGGAAATTTACAGAGGACAGGGTATTCCGATTCCTTCCTTTCTGAGCAGGAACCCTTAACCCAATCTCTGGATAGCACACTTGTAGAAGTAAATGAAATCTACAGAGAATAGGATGTTCTAATCCCTTCCTCTCTGAGTAGGAACCCTTAACCCAATCTCTGGTTAGCACACTTGCAGAAGTAAACGAAATCTACAGAGAATAGGATGTTCTGATCCCTTCCTGTTTTAGCAGGAACCCTTAACCTAGTCTCTGGCTAGCACACTTGCAGAAGTAAATGAAATCTATAGAGAACAGGATGTTCTGATCCCTTCCTGTCTGAGCAGGAACCCTTAACCCAGTCTCTAGCTAGCACAATTGCAGCAGTAAATGAAATCTACAGAGAACAAGATGTTCTGATCCCTTCCTGTCTGAGCAGGAACCCTTAACCCAGTCTATGGCTAGCCTCATAAAATCATCACACAAGATTGCTAATAAAAATAATTACGAATTTCATTCAATAAACTAAGACAGAGTCAGTAGTGTTTCAGCAAAGCGGAATTCATTAAAAGCAGTGTTTCAGCAAACAAACGTTAATCAAAGCATAAACATAGATTGTACTAACACACTTCTAAACTAATGGGTAAATCTTGTGAAGAAGGTGGGCCCTCCCTTCTCACAAGATTCCCTTGAAACGAGAAATCTAGAGAAGGATACTCAAAGCAGTCTTTTATTCATCTGTCAAAATATCATATTACAATCTGGAAATGGAATATGTCCCTCTTCTCTGGAGCTTTTTCAATACATAAAACTTGGATTCCTCGAATGATGATTTACTCTTATTTAAAGAGGGAATCCCTTCGATACAATAATTTACAATGTGTATCTGAGTCCTATATTTAGTCAGATCTACTTTCTAAACCAGCATAGGATGTCCTAGTCTCACGCAACAAAATGCTATTACAGGAGCTGAATGAGGTATTGCTGTTACGGTGGTGTAACAAATTCTTCTCGTTACTGCTAATGCTATCGCAATTCACGGGCTGTTTCAGCCACGTGGATTGCGCTTTGAATGTGTCGACATTCTTGTGTAGGAGCGACGGTTAGAGCTTTGTTGATCGCTGACTGTAACGACTTCCTTTGTGTTTCAGCATCGTCAGTCCTGGCGGTTTCCTCTGTGTTTCAGCATCTGCAACTCTGGACTGTGTAACAACTCCGTGTTTCAGCATCTGCGACCTTGGACTGTATAGCAGCTCTGTGTTTCAGCATCTGCGACCTCGGACTATATAGCAGCTCCATGTTTCAGCATCTGTGACCTCGGACTGTATAGCAGCTCCGTGTTTCAGCAATAGGCCTCAAATGCTAATCTGTAGTTTTGAACAGTTATGCATTTCTAATCAATGGTCAAGTATGAGAGTGATGTAAAATATTATGCAAAACAGATTAAACATATAGTAATGAGAAGGGACGTTTTATACCTTTGGGATGATTAGATAAAGTGATAGTATGAGTCTAAATATGGGTGATCAAGAGTATAATAGTGGCAAAAATTATAGGCAAAAAGGTACATTGTGTGGTCCTAACAAAGGGTATACACACTGATACGTGCATTCATCACATATATACCCATGCATAAGTAAGAACTATTAGGCAACCCTAGAGGAGGATGAATCCGACACTCAAATATATAGTAAAAGAAGAGATACAAAAGCTATTGAATGTCAAATTTATTTATCCAATCTCTGACAGTAAATGGGTATCCCCTCTTGTAGTGGTTCCAAAAAAAGTAACTGGGAAATGGATAATTTGTGTCGATTTTTGAGAACTTAATAAGGCCACTCTAAAGGATTATCCCCCCCTTCCCTTCATTGAGCAATTCTTGTATACCTTGTCAGGGAAGAAATACTTCTCCTTCCTAGATGGATACAATGGGTACAACCAAATTCTCATAACACCTGAGGATCAAGACAATACTACTTTCACTTGTTCTTGGGGCACCGATGACTATAGAGTCTTACCATTTGGTTTGTGTAATGCCCCTGCCACTTTTCAACAAGTAGTACTAGGTATATTTTATGACCTTATTCATGATTGTATGGAAGTATACATGGACGACTTTATAGTATATAGAAATACTTACTAGGAAGCCCTAAATAATCTAAAGAAATTCCTTATCAGATGTCAATAAATGAACCTATCCTTAAGTCATGAAAAATGAAAAATGTTGTTGAATGAAGGAGCAATCTTAGGACATCACGTTTCATCTGAAGGGATTAAAGTGGATCCTACTAATATTGAGGTAATCGTCAAAATTCCACCCCCAAAGACTCAAAAATACGTAAGAAGATTTCTTAGAAATGCTAGACACTCCTGACAATTTATTGATAATTTCACAAATATTGATACCCACATATTTGGATTGTTGATAAAATATGTTGATTTTGTTTGGACTGACTAGTGTCAAACAACCTTTGAAACTCTAAAAGCTAAGTTGTCTGTGGCACCCATTCTTAGGGGACCCAATTGGGCCCTTCCATTTCACATATCCGTTGATGCCTTCGATAATGTAATATGAGTATTAGGTAATAAAGAAGACCATCAAGCTTATGCCATCTATTTTGTAAGTAAAAACTTTTCCCCTACCGAGTTAAACTATACAATTACCAAAAAGGAATTCTTGGCAGTGGTCCATGACATGAATAAATTTCTCCATTATATCATAGGATACAAAGTATTTGTACATACATATCACTCTTCCATTAGATTTATCATGAATAAACCCATTACCAATGGCCGAGTGACTAGGTGGATCCTTTTATTGCAAGAGTTTAATATCACCATCCTTGACCGACCGCGAAAGGAGAATTGAGTTGCTGATTTTATTTCACGCATAAAACATGAGGGTGATTATATTCCTATTGATGATAGTTTTCTAGATGATTATCTCTTTTCCCTCTCTGTAAATACCCCATTGTTTGTAGAAATGGAAAATTATTTGGCTACTAGGAAGTTTCCGGCTCATTTGTCACCTCATGAAAAACATAGAATTATCACACAAAGTGATAACTACTCTTGGGTTGGCCATGACCTTTCTTGTACTAGACTAGACTTGATTATTCGTATATGTGTCTGAGAGGATGAGATACCAAAAATCCTACAAAGTTCTCATGATGGACCATGTGGTGGCCATTTTTCCAACAAACGTACAACATATAAGGTGTTACATTCAGGTTACTATTGGCCCAACATTTTTAAGTATGCTTCCAAATATGTGAGGAGTTGCAATAGTTTTCAAAGGATAGGAAAACCCACATCAACTGATGAAATTCCCTTGCATGCCCAAGTTATGATAGAACCTTTCAAGAAATGGGCCCTTGATTTTGTAGGACCAATTTCACCCATGTCTCGTAAGAAGAATTAAATTTTGGTTTGTGCATATTATGTCACCAAGTGGGTAGAAGCAAAAGCCTTATTTAGGGCTACTGAAAAATATGTTGTTGAATTCATTTATGAAAACATCTTTACTCGCTTTGGTGTTCCTCATGAAATTGTTACAGACTAGGGCACCCAGTTCACTTCTAAGTTGATGAAAAAATTGAAGGATAAATATGGGATCAAGCATTACAAGTATTTTCCATATCACCTACAAGCTAATGGTCAAGTAGAGTCCAAAAACAAAGTTTTGGAAACTATCTTAACCAAAATTGTTCAATTACACAATAGGGATTGGGATGATATGTTAAGGTTTAAGCTATTATTAGGTTTCTTTTCAATTTACTAGATAGCCATAACATAGATAGGATCACTGAGATAAACACAATCACAAGAGTACACAAGCATTTATCCTAGGAAACCCTTAAGGGGAAGAAAACACAACAAAAATTCTTTAATATAGATTCAATAACCAAGTACCATAGCCAATCCAATGCCAAGACAATAAACCAAACACTAGGGAATATCCTCTCTGAATCAATTCTCCTCTCTCTCTTCCTTCTTTCAGAAACTGGTAACTGCAACTTCCTTCAATACTTGCACACTAGATGAGTGAGTTGAGTGAGTGAACAAATGAGTGGTTGGATTTCTTTATTTATACAAATTGGCAAGCACTAAAAGGAGGTGTCTCTTCACTAGAAGGGACAACTTGTCTTTCTGGGTGGTTAGAACCACTTTAATTTTCTTGGGGGCCGACTTATTAATTTTCATATTACAATTAGGGTTTGACCAATATACAAAAGGGGATTTGGTAAATTACAATGCCCAACATGATCAATCCACAAAAGGGGATTGATCTAATGAATAATAAATCTATAATAAATAGAATAATCTTTGCAGTTACAATATTTCAATACTCCCCCTTAACAAGAAGGGTATTCTACAACATCATCAAGAGAGAGAGAGAGAGGGTGAAGACATCAAATGGGTAACAACATCAACTGGATAACATTTTCAACTAGGTAACATCATCCACTGGATAACATCATCAACTAGGAAACAACATCAACTGGATAACATCATCAACTGGGTAACAACATCCACTGGATAACATCATCAACTGGGCAATAACATCAACTGGATAACATGATCAACTGGGTAACAAGAGGCATCAATATAATCCACTTGGTCATTTGGCATCATGATCACTGACTAGTTCTCCATGAATCCATATTATAGAAGTTTTGTTCTCTTCATCTTAATGCAAAAGATACTCTTTCTTATCTTCACACAAAAGAAATCTTATCTTCACATAGAAGATGTTTTATCTTCACACGAAATATATTCTTTGAGTTTTTCCATTCCTTTTATGTTCTCCCTTATCTTGTAGTCATCTATCTCACCCATCCGATGGGGATGATTACTACCATAGATTCACTCCTAGTCATCCCACATGAACTAGAGAAGCTAAGATGCTAGCCCGGGCAATACTAGACTCCCTTTCCATGATCCACACAAGATCATGACACAAACCTCAAGAGCCAACAAACCATTCCACATGGTCAAGGTTTGTGTTCTAGGCTACTCAATCCCTCGCCATAGTAGATTATTTTCCTGATGCCCCTTGGAGAAACATCCACACTCCTCTCTACGAGGGTGGTCACACCCCTCTCTACGAGGGTATTCTAGCATGTCCCTAGAGTATCCAAAACTCAACACTTGGACATAGGCCAACCTTGGAAAATTTCTCACTCTCTTTCTCTACGAAGGTCTCTTTATTCTCTATGAAGGTCTCTTCTCTTTTCCTTCTCTATGAAGGTCTACATGTGGGATTCCTCATTCCTTCTCTATGAAGGTCTCTTCCTTAATATCATGGGTTCTTTTTTGATTTTGAACATTTCTTTCTTTATGACTTCATACTGGATAACCTTTCTCCCTCTACATCTATAAGAACAGTATTGGAGAAATCTATAGTTACCTGAATCTCATCAAATATATATGAGTATCCATCTTTCTCTTCATCTTGAACATTTCTATTTTGCATATTTAGGAACCTCCTGGTCCTATATAAATATTGGATACTTTCTGGTCTTTACTGTCTGTCACCATATCATAAGTCCTTCTCATGCTGTCCAACTTCTGCAAGTCAAGGCATAAGTTCTTTCTTCCAAGATCTGTAAACTTACTTACAGTATGCTATCTGAGATATGTCACTTAGCCAATCAGTCAGTAACAATAAGAAATAATCAAATAAAACTATATCATGATTTCTATCAGAGTTGTACACATCTTTTCTTAAGTAAAACTTGTTCAACCATGTACACATCTGAAACCCTAATCATGAATAAGAATTTTGAACTCTTTTTCACTCTAGCTACGAAATTACCAAATTTTTCGTTACTATCATAGCTAAACACATACATTTGTAACTCTCATGAGTGATCATACCTGAAATAAATATTTTATCTCTTTATTTATCCTCTTCTTTGATACTTCCTTCATAAATATGCATAGACACTGAAATAAAACGAGGTTAATTAAAATTATCACAAAAATCTAACTTGTAATGATAACGTATTAAATTAAATAAGACACTAAAAATAAACATGAATAGTTATCTTTTTTTTTGTGTGGGGAGGCTCCACAGACTCCACTATTTGCTATCTTTCTTCATATCAACTATCTTCAACTTAAAGTACATATTTCTCAATTTCTACTAAAGCTTTCTTTCAGGGAGGAGATTCCTCTTCCTCTGCCACATGTGCTTGATGTTTTCTTTTCCCTTTTCCTTGAGGGAAACCATACAAAAAGAGTCCCAACTTTTGACAGTTGTAGCATCTGATCTTTGAAATATCTTCGTTCTTATTTGTAACTCTTATGAATTTATCTTCTTTATTTTTCTTCCTGAATGAACTTCTTCTGTTCTTTTGAACTGTAAGGGATTCCTCTTCGTCAACAATTAATCTCTTATGTTGGTCTACAAGTCTATATTCTTCGTGTGTGCAATCTGCCCATAACTTATCAAACTTGGGTAACTTGCTTCTTGCACACACTCTTTGTACAAAAGGAATCCAAAATGTTGGAAACCCATTTAGGGTTTTGGTTACAAGCGCTTTGTCACTAATGACATCTCCAATAGCTGCAAGTTGATCTCTAATTTGAGAAACTCTCATAAGATAGGATGAGAGAGATTATGAGTTTTCCATCTTCATATTACAAAGTTGATTTCTGAAGGAAAGATTTTGGCTAATGTATTTTATTTCATATAACCTGTTGAGTGCTTCGTACATTTGCCTTGCTGTCTGTAGTTCAGATATATGAGGGATCAACTGATCCTTTACTGAATATGACACAATTCTCTTTGCTTTCTTTTCAATCTTCTTGTGCTTGGACTTTTTCTTTTATTCCTCTGGTTCTGGTACACCCATTGTAACATGTTCTAGGAGATCATTCTCATCTAGAATCATCTACAACCTATGCTTCCAAGATCTTAAGTTTCCAGAACCTTGAAGCCTGTCTTCTACCCTCATACCAGTATCCATTCTTGCTTGCAGTATAAACCCTAGCCCTCTGGGCTATAGAAATAATAAAAAAAACAAATTTATTGGATTTGAAAAATGAACTCACCAAAAGATGCGCTGGAATGAGGCGAGTATGCTGGTATAGTCAGTTTATGAAAATTCCAATTTTTGACTGTTGAAACTGGACCTGTGAAATTCTATACTGTAGCTTCTGGTTTTCTGGTACTTTTGGTTTTTTGGTACTTTTGGTTTCCTGGTACTTCTGGTTTTCTGGTACTTCTCTGGTGAAAACTAGGGTTTCACTTTTTGGGATTTCTATCCACTAAAAAGGTGCACTGAATGTGTCAATGAGTTCCTTAGGCTAGGGCACAGTTTTCTAGATGATATTTGGGCTAAAATTCCTCTTCAATAAAATCCCCTAATTTTCTTGTACGATAACAATGACATTTTTCTTTTTCCTATGAAAGATGATCTCTTCACCTTAGCTCTGATACCATGTTAAGGTTTAATCTATTATTAGGTTTCTTTTCAATTTACAAGATAACCATAGATAGATAGGATCTTTGAGAGAAACACAATCACAAGAGTACACAAGCATTTATCTTGGGAAACCTTCAAGGGGAAGAAAACCCAGGAAAAAATCTTTAATATAGATTCAATAACCAAGTACCATGGCCAATACAATGCCAAGACAATAAACCAAACATTAGAGAATATGCTCTCCCAAGCAATGCACCTCTCTCTCTTCCTTCTTTCGACAACTGGTAACTACAACTTCCTTCAATACTTGTGCACTAGATGAGTGAGCTGAGTGAGTGAACAAATGAGTGGTTGGATTCCTTTATTTATACAAACTACAAAGCATTGAAAGGAGGTGTCTCTTCACTGATAGGGCCGACTTGTCTTTCTGGGTGGTTAGAACCACTTTAATTTGGGGGTCGACTTCTTAATTTGCATATTACAATTAGGTTTTGACCAATCCACAAAAGGGCATTTGGTCAATTACAATTCCCATCATGATCAATCCACAAAAGGGTATTGATCTAATGAATAATAAATAAAATACTATTTGCAGTTACAATATTTCAACATGATAGACTTCGAGAGGAATTTTGGGCATATCGTACCACCTGGAGAAACACCACTGGGCATACCCCCTACGAACTACTGTATGGAAAGAAAGTACTTATACCAATATAATTCCAAGTAAGGACTTTCTGTATTGCCACACAATTGGTATTTAACCTAGATGAGGCACAAAAAAAACGATCCCAACAATTAAATGAGTTGGATGAGATTAGGCAAGATGCTATCCAATGAACAATGTGACTTCAAAACTAGAGGAGCAAGTGGCATGCCAAATTTATTAAGAAGAAAAAATTCCAACCTAGTGATTGGGATTTGTGGTTTGACTCCCAATTTAAAACTTTTAAAGGCAAAGTTACCACTCGGTAATTGGGTCCTTATGAGGTAGTTACCATGTATGATAATGGGGATGTTAAGATTAAAACAATTGATGATGGTCAAGTCTCTTTTGTAGTAAATGGACACCGACTTAGACTTTACCATGGACCCATTTCCAAAGAAGATTTTCTACAGGTCATGTCAACTGACAAGGCATTGGCCTTAGTAGATGGGGAAGTTTCTTCTCCCTCCCCCTATTCTTGAATTTTTTTTTTCTGAATTCTGATTGTACATATGTAAATAATTTAAAGTGTATTTTTGTTGATAAACAATTTTAGAGATTTTTGTAGGTATTTATTTCACCACGAGTGGACAATTTCAAGGAGATAAAAAGGGAAGTACTTTCCTTCAAAAAAGATATTTCTATATTTGAAACTTGTTGTCTTCTTAAGCATTAATTGAATAATGACTTTTTATTATTGCTTGCTGTGAATTAGCCATATTTTTGCAAGAGTTCTATATTCCTTTTTCTCAATGCATCTTTAATGGTAGTGTCTCCTAACCTCCACCACTAGAGGATATAAGGAAGTGACACCTTGTCTATCAAACCTAGAGGTTACTCGTACACTTTTTCGAAGAACCCTGAGTAGGTGAGTAAAGTATCTTTATGAAAGAGTAGGAAGAAGTTCTAATTAACAGTTAGCCATGGAAAAACCTTTATAACTTAAAAAAGAAGAAAGTGAGTCGAGCCTGGAGATACCTTTCTGTTACTTTCCAATGGTACCATCCACTACAGACTAAAAATGCTTGATTATACCATTTATTTAGATAGGCTATGTCCGCTTAAGTTCCCCTTACATCAGGACAATCTATAAGGAATACATAAAGAAGAGTCATCCTCTAACATAAATATCATCCTAGTCTTAAATAAAATTTTCAGAGTTGTCTCCCCATCTTCTTGAAAAAAAATTGTTTATATAAAAATATTAAAAGATGGTGACCAGTCTCTACTGTAAAAGGGTGTAAGAGGCTAACCTGTCAGGATATTGAATAGGTCTGTTGGCAGCAGGTAACAGCCTGTGGTATGACAACGTAAACCCGTCGGATTACTGAACAGGCTTACTGGAAATGAGACATTCTACCTAGCGAGGGTGATGATCTGACAAAAAATAAATACAATTCCTAAATCTTTAAACTTGTTCTGATGTATGGCATTACTTATAGACAAAGATGAAAAGAAGTATGCATGGTTAAGGAAAGGTCAATGAACTCCATAAATATTCCATTGGGAACTAGGTTTAAGACTATCCTAAGTCTCTCTTGCCTACCTCTTCTTAATTATAAATGTGTTGAACCTGCACAGAATAGATCTATCTAGAAAATAATACACACATTTGTAGAGAGAAATTAAGAAAGAAGAAGAAGGAGAGAACGAATTGAAGAATTCTCATTAAGTGTAATGAATAATGAATAATTTTCACATGATATACTCTATATAACTCATCCAATGCACATTGGAGAAGAACCAATGCACCATAGTGGTGGTCTAGAGTGATCTAGACACACACCAACAGTTACAGGAGTGAATTGCCACCTAGTCTAGTCTCTCAGGCAATTACAGGAGTGAACTGTGACCTAGCTAAGTTAACTAGTCAACTAGTCTTTAGTTAACTGACTGAAAAAAGAGTAGTGAGGAGTAGATCAAGGAATCAAGGGTAATGCACCATTCTGGTGATGATCCCAAGGAAAGTGTGCATTAGCATGGTGATGATCCCAATGTTGCATGGTGACAAAACCCATGCAACATCTAAACTCAACTCAACTAGTCAAACTGAAGTGTCAATTGAAGGAGAATATTCTCTAGGTGGAATATTCTCCCCTAAAATATAGGAGACTAGATAATGACTAGTTATGAATAATAAAGAAGGAAAAAACTTAGAAAAAATAAATCCTAGGTGTTTTTGGAAGTAACTCCAACACCCCCCTGAACATTACTATGGTGAAAATAAAGAATGGGTCCCAACAATGAGGCCATGTTAGGTACCCAAATACAAAAGATACACTGAAATAAAGTGAGGAAAGATGGAAAAACTCATGGGAAACCCCCCCCTCAAGGTACAATGTATGTAAAAAGAATAACTATAGTTGCTAGGAAACTGTGTCCTTCACTCCAAGACGACTTCATAGAGAACGAAACTTCTACTCAGTGAAGGTCTTGGTGAATATTTTTGTCATCTATTCTGTTGAAGGACATAATTGTAGGTCGATAATCCCCTCATGTACTAAGTCTCATATTTAGTGCATGTGTATCTCGATGTGCTTTATCCGTTGCCTCTGAACTAGATCTCTACATAAATTCAGAGTGCTTTGGTTGTCACATCAGATGATGATCGACTGATGAAATTGAATGCCCAACTCAATGATAAAATGTTGTAGCCACATAGCTTGAATGGTTATGTTAACCACCCCTTTGTACTCTGCCTCGACTGAAGATAGAGAAATGTAAACTTTCTTCTTGCTCGACCAATAGATAGGCCCAGAACCAAGACTGAGTGAGTAACCAGATGTGGAATTACGATCAATGCTATATCCAACCTAGTCAGAATAAGTAAACTTGATAAGATCTAATGTAGAGTCTTTTTCACAATGAATCCCAAAGGTGATGGTTCCATGTACGTATTGAAGGATACTCTTTGTAGCCTTGCATTGTAGCTCATGTGGTTCCTGCATGAACCTGGAAACTGCACCAAATGCATAGGAGAGGTCTGGTCTAGAGTGTGTGAGATACAACAATCTCCCCACAAGCTGTCTGTATAGTGTGCTTTCAACCAGTGGAGTCTCCTCTCCATCCTCAAGTTTGACTCCTGATAGGAAAGGAGTCGGAACAGACTTGCAGTATGCCATGTGAAATATCTCAAGGATATCTCGTGCATACTTGGACAGAGACAGTTTGATGCCTGATGCATCATGACTTATCTCGAGTCCAAGGAATAAGTGTAGCAGACCCATGTCTATCATCAAAACATGTCATGTAGAATCCTCTTGACTGTAACAATCGCTGAAGTTGAGCAACCGATGATAAAAAAATCATCAACATACATAACTAAAAGTAGAAGTGAATTAGTCGTCCTGAGAATGTAGACATTTGGGTCTTATTTACAATGTAAAAAGCTATGTGACAACAAGTAGGATTCCATATTGGCATACCATTCCCTAAGAACCTGCTTGAGGCCATAAATAGACTTCTTCAATCGATAGAACAAAGATGAGTCTTGCATAAATCCATGGGGCTGCTCCATATAGGTCTCCTCAGAGAAATCACTGTGAAGAAATGCATTCATCACATCCATCTAATGGACTTCCCATCCCTTGGCTGCTGCAATGGAAAATTCCAATCGTATGGAATCCATCTTCGCTACTGGAGCGAAGGTCTCATCATAGTCCATACCATGCACCTACTGAAAGCCTTTAGAAACATGCCTGGCTTTGTATATACTAATCTATACATCCACTGTGCTCTAGGTCTTGTAGAACCATTTGCATTTGACAAGTTTCCTCCCAGAAGCAAGGGGAACCAAATCCCAATTTTTGTTCTCGAGGAGGGAGTTGTACTCCTCCTGCATGGTGGATTCCCAAAAGGGATTTCTAGCAGCCTCGCCATAAGACTGTGGATTTTAATACTGAACCAAGAAAATATTCCTGGAGGGAAATGGTTCAATGGAAGTGAGTGCAACATGAGGATGATTTAAATCAGATCAAGTCCTCCTAGTATCGTCTGGATCACCAACAAGATCCCCTACATCCTGAAGAGTAGTCTGTTCCCACTTGGGACTCTGCTCTGGCTCTACAAATGCATCTAGACGTTCTAACTCTGCATCTGACTATACTAAATGTGAATCTGAATCATCTAAGTCCTATGAATCATAACTCTCTTTTGAAGAGGAGTCTACATGTGCATGTTCATCATCTTGGATAGGTGGAAGAATGAAGGTGTCTGCATGAGGCTGATGAGGTACATGTGAGACACTTTCCTCAAATTGGACACTATGCTCAATGATGAGTCGGTTCGAGGAAATATCAATAACCCTATTGTTGAAATTCTGAGGTCCTATGAGGCTGCCATCTAAAGTCTGTCTTTGACCTTAGTATGGCTCTAAGTTTCAACTGTTTTGCTGTCTTCTTTTGCTGTTTTAGGACAACAAACTGTCATGTACTTTCTGCTCAATGTTTTATAGGTTAAGTGCTCTTTTAAGGTGCCCTTGCAAGTGTTT
>ML778082.1:806483-844283 GCA_009831015.1 Picea engelmannii | reverse complement strand
CACTTTTGACTTAAAACTCCTAAGTCAAAGTGAAATTAGAATCATAAAGTAAAGTATGAGGGTAAAAGTCTTCCCCCTTTGTGCTTAGAGACTCATAAGCACATGGGGACCACTTTCCAAGGTATCCAAATCTCAACACCTATATCCCTTCACACCATCGGTGTATCCAAAAAAAAAACACTCAGTGCTCTATGGATCAAGTGCCTTCCTCTTTTAAGAGGGAATTCGGGCCCATGCATGTGAACCTAAAATGTGAATGTGGGTCACTTCCAGTTTGAGGCCACTCCAAGCCTCATAGGGGGTATTATCCTTGAAAAACATATGAGGATATCTATTTTGGATTTATTTTTCACAATTAAGTGCTTCGGCCCATAGTCTTTGTGGTAGTGAGTTTGCATGCAGCATGCAAGATGCCATCTCCTTTAGAGATCCGTTTTTTTGCTCAACAACTCTACTTTTCTGCGAAGTATAGGGAACTGTGTGCTGCAACTTGACGCAAACACCACCTCTTCCTTGGTAGAGTCTCTGCATGACCTCCCGGTGTTAAGGATTGTTCACTCTATTTCATGAGCCGAAGCAGCTCTTTTGACTCCTTGCTGGAATCTGCACTTATTGATCCACAGGTCCTTTCGGAAGCTCCCCTGTGTGAACAACACTAGGCATGAGCTTCTTTCTTCCCAAGAGGCCACAACGCTATGAACAAAGGCCTAACCCAAGGTCCTTTTCACAACTCGGAATCTTGCAAGTTCACAAGTTGTGACTCCCGACTCTTCCTCTCTAATCTCACGATACCCGAGATCAGGAAATGGGTATAGCTATTCTTCCGTCAGTGCCTTCCTCACGTGACCGCCGGCTAGGCTAAGTGCTAGCACCCTTCGCTATTTTTTGCTTTGTGAGTTTGAGTGTCCAACCTTGGCACCTTCCCTTCATGAAATCCCGAGAAGTGATGTTGACTTTTCTCCTCACGTTCTCGCTACTCGTGACTTTGCTAGTTTCAATGTTGAACTCTTGTGCTCTTGTCTCATGAATCCCCAAGATGTGATAAGTCAATGAAGCGTTGACTCCCTTCTTCGAGCGACGCCTGTCCACCTGTCAATCGCCTGGGCCCACCTTGTGGATTAGCCACGTGTCCTCTCGTGCCTCGACTCTCGGCACTTTGCTACTCGTGAAGTCAAGAGACTTCCTTTCAACCTCTGAACCCTCAAACATGCGATACACGATGGGGTTCTCGATCCAATGGTCCTCCCTTGACCTAGATCCAATGGCTATCTCTGATCCTCATGATTTCTCCACTCGCAACTTAGAGTGGCCAACTCTTGGGCTCTTACCCTGTGAACTCCCGAGTTCGTGATATCCCTAGATCTTCGCCACCTGTCCTATTTGAATGGATGGTCCCGATCTTCTTTGTGACATCACAACTCGCGACTTGGAGCACCCAAACTTTGGGCTCTCACCTTGCGAACCTCCGAATTTGTGAGATCCGTAGATCTCTGCCACCTAACCTCCTCATATGGACGGCTATGATTCTCTCGTGACTTCGCCACTCACGAAGTTGAAGGATTTCCTTCTCTAAACCCCAATGTTCGAATCCCCGATACGGGTGATATCGCGACACGTGTCTGCTCCCAGATGAATGACTCAGATTTCCTCGAGACTTCGCTACTCATGAAGTCAAGATGCTCACTTCTGTGAGTCTCGGTGCCCGAATCTCCAAAATGGATGATTCCGCGACATGCGTCCTCCCGCAGATGGATGACTGAGATCTATTTCACCTTGTCACGATTTCTGAGGTTGAGTACTCGGACTCTCGTCCTCCGGATCCCTGAACTCCTAAACGCCGATATCCCGATATGAACTCCTTCGGGACTTTCACTCTACTTATGAGGATTTAAACCTCGAGATCCTCTCGACAAATCTAATGACTGTCAGTTGTTAGAAAAAGATCTGACGAATCAGACATGTCTTTCCATTTGCGCCTTTCCTACATTGAGTCTCGCCTACGTATACAAGAACTTTGTTCCTCCTGAGCTTTGCTCCCGTATCCTTGAAGGATTCTACAACTTCTGCATTCCTTCCAGAGTCTTCATGCACACAGTGCTATCTCTTCTGATATTTCACGTACTCAGGCCTCTAAGAGATTTGATCCTTTTTTCCTTCTCCTTTAGATGGAGTATTTGGATGCCCTCCTAGATATATTTTACTCAAGCAACCTCTTGCTGAGTGCTCAGGGTGTTCACCAACCCTTCGAAGATCCTTCAGTGGACTCTTCTTCCAATTACATAAGTCAAAGAGTTCTCTTCCTGTGCCTATCTACACTTTGTATCAATGCCCTCCTGGTAGAGTATCAATAATCCTTGGTGATTCTTGCTTCTTATGAACTCACGACAAAGTTCTTCCTCCGTGCACTCCTTGCATTGGCTCAATGCCCACCTGACAGATATTTATTTACAGAACTCCTCATAGATTCCGTTTGAAACTGTGTTCTCCACAACCTTGCCTCCTAAGGTGTTCAATAACCTTAAAGGTATTCCTCTGAGTTAATGACTTTAGCTTCTATTCCCACTTGGCATGTCTTTGTCTCAATCCATAGAGTTCAGAAATGCATCTATGCACTGGTATTCAGAGATTACAGTACTCTGTCACGCCCTCCTGGCATGAAACGACAAAGAACCTCTCAAGCGTGAAAATCAAACAACTCCCCGCAAATTCAAACCTACATCATACATCTACAACATAGATAGAACACACAAAGGTATTCACACAACACATAAATTATGCAGGCAAAACTGCTCTGGTTTATATTAATGTAAATGCCTCTTTACCAAGGTGTTCCTGAGCTCAGACTTTGACAGAGTATTGGCTCTTTCTCTTCTGCTCTCTCCTTCCTAAATATTTTACAACTCTCACAACTACTACGAAACGAGATCCAAATTGATATTTTTACAAGAGGGACTCTTCGAGCTCTTCCCTCCAATATACCTACCCTATTCAATTACATTGAATGGGATGTCTAGTCCAAAAATAAGATCTAGATCTAAGTCTTCAAAGCATTAAAGGCCTATCTACCTACAATCTGCGCAAAGGCATGTCTTCATGCCTCAACAGCCTAAACATTAAATTACATTCAAATTAAAAATGGAAGACGAGGGTTGCACCTCTCTTCAGCTTTAAATGCACGTGCTGACGTGGCTGGCTAGCTGGCTTGCTGACGTGAAGAGATGCTCCTGCATCATACTCCTCAGTTGAAAAATTCATGAGCTCCTGCTCATGAGCTTCCTCTCTCATCTTTGGAAATCCTCCTAGATCCCAGACAAATTTCTGGAGTTGTTCAGCTGCTCCATCTCCCTGTTGCTGCTGCTGCTTCTGCGTTGCTGCTGCTGCTTCTTTTCTTCTGCTCAACTTCTCTTTGCTAATAGTTTCTACTGACCCTAACATCAGCTCCCTGATCTTCTCGATCACTTCATCCAGCTTCTCTAGTGGTTGGCTCTGCTTTTGTAGTCTCTCTAGCTGCAAAAATTTTCTGCAATTGGGTTGATCACTGTGATCTCCCATGCTTTCTTCATCTTCATAATTTTCTTCTGTGGCCTTAACTCTCCACCCTGCTACAGAGTTCATCTCTGTAGTATTCTCTTGACTGACCTACTATTCAGTCACCTTCTCTGACAAATCAACTTCTGTCAGTTCTCCTGCTGGCTCTAGATTGTTCAGCCAATCCTCCAGCATCTCTAGCTCCATCTCCCATGGAGTGGTAAATATGCCTGCCTTCTCTTCGGCTTCTTCTGCTACCAGCTTTAGTGCTGCATGTTCCTTCTTTTAAGCTTCCTGGCTGAAAGTATCGAGCCATTCCTCAGAATGATCATTCCCTTTTTCTTCTTCTTCTGCTTGGGCAGTCTCAAACATCTGCTCCAATTTTTCTCTGATAGTCTTAGCTGGCTTTCCTGCTTCTATTGCTACATCTACAACACAGATCTCTGCCTCCCCTAGGCTATGTGGTAGGAATACCTAGATTCCCCCAATCATTTTAAGATTCCCCTAATCTTCCTCTTCTTTCAGCTACATCTGCTGATCCAAACTCACCTCTGAGTTTATGAGACTGTCATATAATCTCATATGCTCATCCCTGCCCACCTGGAAATATGGGATTTTCCTGCTGCCCTCTTGGTAGTCTATGGAATCAACTGATCCCATCTATGTTCCCTTGCCCACCTGGAAAATTGGAAACTTTCCACTGCCCTCATGGAAATCTATGAGATCCCACAGCGATCTCGATCCATTGCCCACCTAGCACTGTGACATTCCCTGGCTGTCCTCATGACAGTCTGTGAGATCCTGCAGTGATCTCAACCCTTTTCCCACCTAGTAATTAGGAATTTCTTCTCTTCCCTCCTGGAAGTTCTTGAGATATTCAGCTGATCCCAATTCATCCTCAGCATCATTGAGATTTCTCCCAGTCTCTAGCTCACATACCTGAACCCTTTTCTCTGGTCTATTGAGGTTTTCAACAGGCCTCAACCACCATTTTAACAGCTTACATTGTCTTTTAGCCATCTCGCTGTCTATTTTCCCTGCTAGAAAATCTGTTGCTGTCACTCTGAAACCTTGAGTGTTTCCAGCCTCTTCCACAGTCCTCCTAACTTTCTATGGACTGTTTCCTACCTGTAAACAATCCTCTACAGAATCCTCAGTACTCTGTCTTCCTTTTTCTCCTTCTGTCTGTGATATACAAACATAATCCGTGCTCTGATACCACTTTCTTTGACGCAATGTATCAAAGTTCTCCTTTCATATCCTCTCTCTGCCTGCGATATACAGACAAAGTATAGCTCTGATACCAAACTGACACAAATGCCACCTCTGCCTCGATAGAGTCTCTTTGTGACCTCCTGGTCTTAAGGATCGTTCACTCTATTTCATGAGCCGAAGAGGCTCTTTTGACTCTCTGCTAGAATATGCACTTATCGATCCACAGGTCCTTTCGGAAGCTCCCCTGTGCGAACAACACTAGGCATGATATTCTTTCTCCCCAAGCGACCACATCGCTATGACCAAGGGCCTAACCCAAGGTCCTTTTTGCAACTTGCAATCTCGTGAGTTCATGAGTTGTGACTCCCGACTCTTCCTCTCCAATCTTGCAATACACGAGATTGTGAAATGGGTATAACTCTTCTTCCATCAGCGCCTTCCTCGCGCGACAGTCGGCTAGGATAAGTGCTAGCACCCTTTGATATTCATCGCTTTGCAAGTTTGAGTTTCCAACCTTGGCACCTTCCCTTCGCAAAATCCTGAGAAGCGATGTTGACTTTTCTCCTCGCATTCTCGCTGCTCGTGACATCGCTACTTTCAATGTTGAACTCTTGTTCTCTTGTCTCGTGAATCCCTGACACACAAGAAGTCAATGGAGCGTTGACTCCCTTCTCCAGGCAACGCGTGCCCACCTGTCAATCGCCTGGGACCACCTTGTGGATTAGCCACATGTCCTCTCGTGCCTCGTCTCTCGGCAATTTTCTACTTGTGAAGTCAAGAGACTTCCTTTCAACCTCCAAACCCATGAACATGTGATACACGATGGGGTTCCTGATCCAACGGTCCTCCCTTGACCCGGATCCAATGGCTGTCTCCGCTCGTTGCAATTTCACCACTCACAAATTAGAGCAGCCAGCTCTTGGGCTCTTTTCCTGCGAACTCCCGAGTTCGCGAGATCCCTAGATATATGCCACTTGTCCTCTTCAAATGGATGGTCCCGATCTTTTTCGCGACTTTGCAACTCGCAACTTGGAGTGCCCAACCTTTGGGCTCTCACCTTGTGAACCTTCGAATTTGCGAGATCCGTAGATCTTTGCCACCTGTCCTCCTCAGATGGACAGCTATGATTCTCTCACGACTTCACCACTCACGAAGTTGAAGGACTTCCTTCTTTGAACCCTGATATCCGAATCCCCGATACGGGTGATCTCATGACACATGTCCACTCCTGGACCAATGGCTCATATTTCCTCGGGACTTTGCTACTCGCGAAGTCAAGATGATCACTTTTGTGAGTCCCAGTGCTTGAATCTACAAAATGGATGATTCCATGACACGTGTCCTCCCGCAGATGGATGGCTCAGATCTATTTCACCTTGTCATGATTTCTGAGGTCGAGTACTTGGACTCTCATCCTCCGCATCCTCGAACTCCCGAACGCCGATATCTTGATACGAACTCCTTCAAGACTTTCTCTCTGCTTACGAGGATTTAAACCTTGAGCTCCTCTCGATAGATCTAACGGTTGCCGGCTATTAGACCAAGATCTGACGGCTCAGACCTGTCTTTCCATTTTCACCTTTCCTACACTGCCTGGACATAAATCCACAGTCCAGATTCTCTTGGCTGATTCGATGGTAGATGTTTCTCCTCCCGAGATTTGGCACTTTTTTCCTAGACTTGGAAGAATTTCAAATTCTCAAAGGCCTCAACCTTTTTTCATCTTCCTCTGCGAACTCTATAACATTGAGTCTCGCCTACGTATACAAGAACGCTATTCCTCCTGAGCTTTGCTCCCGAATCCTTGAAGGATTCTGCAACTTCTACATTCCTTGTAGAGTCTTCACGCACATAGTGCTATCTCTTCTGAGATTTTAGGTACTCAGGCCTCTAAGAGATTTGATCCTTTTTTCCTTCTCCTTCAAATGGAGAATTTGGATGCCCTCCTGGCTATCCTTTACTCAAGAAACCTCTTGCTGAGTGCTCAGGGTGTTCAACATCCCTGCGAAGATCCTTCAGTGGACTCTTCTTCCAATTACAAAACTCAAAGAGTTCTCTTCATGTGACTATCTTCACTCTGTCTCAATGTCCTCCTTGCAGAGTATCAATAATCCTTGGTGATTCTTGCTTCTTATGAACTCACGACATATTTCTTCCTCTATTCACTCCTTGAACTGGCTCAATTCCCACCTGGCAGAGCTTTACAGAACTCCTCAGAGATTCTGTCTACAACTGTGTTCTCCACAACCTCGCCTCCTGAGGTGTTCAGTAACCTCAAAGGTTTTCCTCTGAGTTAATGACTTCAGCTTCTGTGCCCACTTGGCACATCTTTGTCTGAATCCGCAGAGTTCAGAAATGCATCTATGCACTGGTATTTAGAGTCCGCAGTACTCTGTCATGCCCTCCTGGCATGAAACCACAAAGAACCTCTCAAGCCTGAAAATCAAACAACTCCCTGCAAATGAAAACCTACAACATACATCTACAGCATATACAGAACACACAAAGGTATTCACACAACACATAAATTATGCAGGAAAAACTGCTCTGGTTTATATTAATGTAAATGCCTCTTTACAAAGGTGTTCCTAAGCTCAGACTTTAATAGATTCTCGACTCTTTCTCTTCTGCTTTCTCCTTCCTAAAACTTTTACAACTCTCACAACTACTACGAAACGAGATCCAAATTGATCTTTTTACAAGAGGGGCTCTTCGAGCTCTTCCCTCCAATGTACCTACCCTATTCAGTTACATTGAATGGGTTGTCTAGTCTAGAAATTGGATCTAGATCTCAGTCTTCAAAGCATTAAAGGCCTATCTACCTACAGCTTATGCAAAGGCATGGCTTCATGGATCAACAACCTAAACATTAAATTACATTCAAATTAAAAATGGAATACGAGGGTTGCACCTATCTTCAGCTTTAAATGCATGCGCTGACGTGGCTGGCTGGCTGGCTTGCTGACATGGAGAGATGCTCCTGCATCACAACTGAATCCCTGCCTCATGGAAAATATCATGGATCTCATGATTGAAATACTCTCCCCCGTTATCAGTTCATAGGACTTTGATATTCTTTCCGGACTATGTATCAACTAGGTTTTTGAAATCTTTGAGGTGTTGAAAGACCTCAGATTTTTGCCTGAGAAAGTAGATCCATGTAAAACATGAGAAATCATCAACACAAATGAGAACAAACCTCGCTTTATTGATGGATGGATGTAGAAAAGGACCCATAATGTCATAGTGGATCATATCTAAAGGTGCAGAAGCTCTCTAAGACTTTTCGTTGTCGAATTTCACTTTAGGGTTTTTTCCGAGAGCACATCCCTCACATACTCCCTTGGAGAAATGGATTTCTGGTAGAACATCAACCAATATTTAACTGCTAAGCTGTTGCATGTATCTGAAATTCATTTTTCCAAAAATTTCGTGCCATATCCTACTACTTTTATCAGCATGAGTAAGCAATAAAGAATAATTGGGTTCAATGAATTCACAAAATGTATACAATCTAGACTGATGATTTACCTCACTGGTAGCAACCCTGGAGTTGGTTTTCATGTCATAGATGTCCACAAAATTTGGTGTGAATATGAATTTCTTTCCGGTGCCTAAATTATTCATCTGATACATAGAGAGAAGGTTGGCAGAAAGTTTGGGAATGTGCAACACATTATCAAAGCTTTCGTTGGTGAGTTCAATCCTTCCTTTGCCAGTGACATTGACAGAAGAGTTGTCCCCCATCAGAATAGGAGGACCTTTACATGCATCCAATGAATAATATATTTCTTTTGAGGCATACATGTGATGTGATGCTCTTGAATATATGATCCAAGCATAGAGAGAGGAGTTGATGGAAATCAAGGCATGGATAGAATTTCCTTTCTTGGGATTCCAATCTTATGGATTCTTCTTCTTGGAACCCTCGGGGATGTGATATCCAAGGTTGTTTTGATAAAGTATTTGATACATTAGATCTATTTTATTTTTCATGCATTCATATTTTGGATGGAATCCTTTCAACTTTGTGACAGTACGTGCATTTCTCCCCTTTTCTTCGATTTTCCCCTTTGGATCCGGAGGCATCATTGAAGGGTTTTGTGTACCCTTCCTTCTTCTGATGTGCATGAGATTTCTGTTTATCTTTCTATTTATATTTCTGATATTTTTGGCTGCCATATTTCACAGTGAGTGCATGCGCCCGTGGGCCTTTGATTGTGCCCATGTTGATGAGCTTGGTTTGCTCTTGTGTCAGGGATTCGATAAAGTCCTCAAGAGAAGGCATCTTCCAGGTGGCTCGAGAGGTGAACATGAAAGAATGGAATGTGGATAAGAATAAAAATAATTTAGGACCAATATTGGAGAGAATGCTGAGAACCATTTTTTTCTCCTCCTTTGATTTATGAACCCCACAAGCTTTGAGTTGTGACAGTAAATCCTTTAATTTTGTAAAGAAATCTTGGATATTGTCGAAGATTTTTGGATCCAATGTGAGAAGTTCCACCTCCAATATGTGTCCCCTCATCTCATACTGTTTACAAAAGAGCCCTTCCAAGGTGGTCCATGTTTCATTGGGAGTCTTACAAGAAGATATGTGAAAAAGGAGATTGGGAGAAATAAGTCTGCAAATTGTTCTTAGTGCCTCATCCATGCGATTTAAGTACATGGATTTTTCTATGGCTGATGTCGGTTCTGTATCTGTATTCAAGGTTAACCTATACAACCCTCTAGTTCACAGATGTATGGATATTTTCTCCTTCCATAAAAAATAGTTGTATGGTGTAAGAATGAATTCTTTTTGGAAATCCATCTTTCCGTTGTCTTCAATCTTTTGTACCTGCAAACATTTTGGTGTAGATTTTGCCTAGTAGTTTGTCGGATATGATACCATGTAAATGTGTTGAAACTACATAGAATATATCTGGATAGAAAATAATAAACACATTTGCAGAGAGAAATTGAGAAAGAAGAAGAAGGAGAGAAAGAATGGAAGAATTCTCATTAAACATAATGAATAATGAATAATTTACACATGATATACTCTGTATAACTGAACCAATGCACACTGGAGGATAACCAATGCACCATAGTGGTGGTCTAGAGTGATTTGGACACACACCAATAGTTACAGGAGTGAACTGCCACCTAGTCTAGTCTCTTAGGCAGTTACAGAAGTGAACTACGACCTAGCTGAGTTAACTAGTCAACTAGTCTTCAGTTAACTGACTGAACAAAGACTAGTGAGGAGTAGCTCAAGGAATCAAGGGTAATGCGCCAGTCTGGTGATGATCCCAAGGTAAGTGCACATTATCATGGTGATGATCCCAATGTTGCATGGTGACAAAACCAATGCAACATCTAAACTCAACTCAACTAGTCAAACTGAAGTGTCAACTGAAAGAGAATATTCTCCAGGTGGAATATTCTCCCCTAAAATATAAGAGACTCGATAATGACTAAGTATGATTAATAAACAAGGAAAAACCTTAGGAAAAATAAATCATAGGTGTGTGTGAAGTAACTCCAACATTAATTACATGTAGGATGTTCTGTCCTACAGGTGGGGCCATACTTTAACCATCTCGTCAGACTAATGTGTGAAATTTATCTCTACACTTGGCAAGCTGTAAAACATAGGCTATTGGGAAAATTGACTAGTTCCCTATATATTTTATTGTGAGGTGTCACAATACTTAGGATTGGGGGAGGGGTTTGCTAAGTTGAAAAATGATAAACATTGCCTATCTATATTATAATCCATGAGAAGAGGAAGTAGAATCTCTGTAAAAATTTTGTTATATTGTTTGGGGTATCATATCAAGAATTGTTTTTATTAAAATGATAAATTCTATACTCCTGGCATCACTGTGCGTTATAAGCCTGATGTACATTTTTGTTTAATGAAAGACTGCTCGACTAGTTCTTTGTGCCAATTACAGACTGTTAAATTCTCACTACAAATTTGTGTTACACGCCTATGAATAGAGGAACAAGTTATTTAACAAAGGAAAAAATGGTTTTATAATGTTAGAAGAATGATGACAAGGAAATTAACAGTGGATCATTCTATTCATACTTATCATGTACATGCTCCTATTTAGCATGACTTTTAGAAATTTCCCAAACTGCGTGCTATGGGTGAACATCCATTATAATGGGGATAATTTCTACTTGCATAGGAGTACCACATGAAGTGCCATATGGAGTGCCATATGGAGTGCCATATGGAGTTCCATTTGGAAGACCAGATGGGGTGCCATATGGACAACCGAATGAAGAACCATATGGAGGATCAGACGAGGTATGCATATACTGTAAATGACCACGATTTCATGCAAACATGATTGTTCGAATTGATACACCTGTTTCACTAGTAAGGTAAGATGAATTGAATGGTATGTTGTTAAAATTCATGTTGATAATTAAATTAAAAAATTTTAATGCATTTTTGTGATCAAATTTCCAAGTCGAAGAGTTAGACATTTATATAATTCACACATAATTTCTTTTGCATCCAAAGTAAACCATTCAAAATTCAAATGCTGCGCAATCATAGTCACACATGGAAATTGTGTGTGATGAATTCTCTCACGAATTGAACTGTTTCTACCTCAATCGCATTAAAAATCAGGTCTTTTGCACCAATTTCCATTCCACACATCCCCTGCTTTCCGTGTCATGATCACCCTCTTCCCGATTCCATTCTTCTGCTCATCCTCCATGATGTAACCATGACTAAAAACTATGAACCTTCCTCCTATGCCGAGCTTCTATCCATCCTCGAATTCATAGAGTGTAGAGAGATTTTCCTTTGTGCAGGGTGGGGATCATTCTTGGCTAGTCTGCAATGCCAGCATAATGGCCTCTCACTAAAATTCACTCTTGGGTTCTATGGGAGGCTGACATGCATAGGTTCTATGGCATTCTTGGTCTCTTAGGAGTCAATTTCCTTAGTGACAAAATTTCCATGGGTTGGGGATTGATGGTTCAAACACCATCAATTGCTACATCCGAGCTACAATAGAGTATTCAAGCCTACATTTCAAAACATTTTCGGAGCCAAAGGGTACTCCAAAGAATGGATCAAGGATGAATCGATTAATCCCATGATGGTAATTACTAGGATTATCACTCTCGAAGCTAGGTTCTTTGTCTTCAAAGCTTGTCATTTCCGTCTATTAACCCATTTCCAATTTAATAAGCCCTTGGATTTTCCTTTCTACTTCTTGAAAAGTATTGATAAAATGTCTTCCCAAGTGTGTAAAAACTTGGCCAACCATCACAAAAATCTATTCAACCATGGCCTCATCAAATTTATTGTCATAACTGAGTTGAAAAAATAGGGCAAGACATGGGATGAATTCCTCTATCAATTCTCAAACCCCCATCTCACAGTCACGACCAGTAAGAGATCAATTGATTTAGGGGTTGTTACTCCATCTAATCCTCATTCTCCAAAGAATCCAAAACCTCCAAATCAAACTATCTCTCTCTGATCAAAAGGTCAAGAAAATTGTTGATTCCCTTGCAACCTCATTGGGTAAGAAAACCAAAAATCCTGCTGATAATTCCCAATTGCATTCAAATCCTGTTGATCGTCAACCTAATGAATTACAAGATGCATTTCAATAAGAATTTCCTTCAGTCCCTACAAATAGAAGATGATCCAATCAGTTCAAAGGGTAATATTTTCGAATAAGTACCTGAAATGCAAGTGGAAAACCTACTGTAAAACCTCCAAGCACTTCGGATCCTATCCAATTGTCTTCTGATATTAAAAGTCCCCATAAACGACTTTGAGAAGTTTTTGCAGAAGAGTTTGAGCCTAAAAAATAATTTAAATATGAACCTATTCTCTCTCACAAAAACTCTGTTACTCCTACCTCCCAGATTCCTACATCATCTTTCAGATTTGATATACCTTCTACATTCATCAAGGGATCCAAGCCCTCTTCTTTTGAATCATCTGATCATATCCTACTTATTGGGAAATTGCAACAAGAAAATGCTTAGTTGCTTCAATAGTTGGAGTAGCGGAAAACTATGGATAGGAATCTACATCATGACAATGTGGTATTACAAACAAAAGTGAATTCTCTCTAGCGATTGGTTGATCAAATGACTACCACCAATCACATCCTCCGGATGTAATTGGAACATCGTAAAAGGACCAAGACAAGATCCCCAGTACAAGAGGGAGAAGCTTAGAAATCCAATCCACCCCCTCCTTCACGAGTCTAGTTATGTTGGGTGATTTATTCTTTTTTGCAGAGGGACCCACAAATCCTTAGGCGTGGGGGTAATGTTGGGTTCATGTTTTGATTATTTTATTTCGATGGCCAATTCCTTTTTGCATAGATATTACATATGCTATGCTTCATATTATCCATTTTGAAGGATTCTCAAAGGTTTATATATAAATTCACCATGAATTCGGACCAGGTATGTATAATTGGTGTTTTTGCAATGGTTTTGTGATCAATTCATCTTAGTTCGATGTTTATGAAGATTTAATGTATGGTTTCCTTGCAAGATGGAAAAATTGTAGTCCAATCCTCCATTTGGTACCTCGTTTGACACTCCATTTATCACTTGATTTGACACTCCATACAACACGTTATCTGGCACTCGGAGTGCATTGGAGTTGGCGATTGGTATATTGGTGGCCTTTGGTGGATGAATCAGGGATTTGGGTTTTGTGCCCCCTTGTGACCTCTAGCTACAGAGCTCAACACACCTCGGATTGGGAAGTTTTAGTGATCTCTAAGTGGCTCACAAAATTGTTAGAATATGTTGCTGTTAGAACTCATTTAATGAGTTTACTGTTTTTAGAGGAGGTCGACCCTTCCAGTGGTCGACCTCTAAAGCTATTATCATATATAAATACCACTACCTGTGGCATGAATGAAGAGAATAATTTATTGTTTTGATACATACATTATCTTTGAATTTGTTCCACACTCTGCTTTTATGCTTAATGACAATATTACATTGATTTAGTCTATGTGTTTCCTGTGGAGTGTAGCCACGACCTGCTGGGGGCCCATTGGTGGTCTGGGTGACTGTGTATATTGCTATATATTTGTGTTCATCTTATTTCTTATTTAGAATTCAAAATTGTCTCTCTACTTCATGTATCTCTCAATTTTAATTGCTGTGTGTATATGTCACTTATAAACTATTAATCTAATTCGCTTTCCTTAATTGAAGATTGCTTGATTGAACTGTGTAGATCATAGAAGGACGTCCATGGTTATGATGTAGGAGCTAGTTAATTGTAGTGTTGTGTATTATTCCTTATTAGCTATAGATCATCCTGCATGATACTAATTTAGATAGTTTCATTTAATTCTTGATTAATTAGTTTAGTTCTGATAACTTCGACAGAGAAGTAGTTTAGATTGGTTCTTTTGACAGAGCATTAGTTTAATATTGATTTATTCATAGATTTGATAGGTTAGTTGTTTTAAGTTTTGATAGTTTTAACTTAGATAGGTTTAATTGTAATTTCAATTATTCTCTGTAGGTCTATCTTGTTTATTAATTTTTCTTCAACATGATAGGATATATATAGATTTTGAATTACGATTTTCACTAGCATTTTGGTTAATTTGGAAGTATGATTTTTAATGATAGATTGATTCATTTTAGATTATGAAATCTCAGTTATGAATTTAAAATTGTAATTTCTAGTTGGCATTAATCGAGAATTAGAAGTTTGCATAGGGTGAATTTGAATTAGGATTTTCAAATATGAGTTTATGAGTTTATATATTTTCTTGAGTTAGTAATTTTAAATAGAGTGTTTTTAATAGTTGATGAGTGATGTATAAAGTTTAGAGATCACATGGATTTCAGAAATACCTAGTGTTGCTTCTATGATGGCAAACATTTCCTTAGATTGACTTATCAATACTTTCCATTTCTCTGTAGAGGTCAGCATTGAATTAATTCCTCTTGAATTGTCACTAATAGCCAGATGCCATCGTGATGTTATTCGACACTGAAGAAACAATAATCAACTTTGAATACTTTCCTTCTTTTTACTGCAACCTAGAAATAGTTTTGAACAATCAGAATTTGAATACAGTCATAACACTTTTACTTTTGATTAAGTAGAGTTTATTCTTTGTAAAATAGAAATAGTTACGAGTTCTTTTTAAGAATAGGGTTCACTTGTCAAAATAGTTTCGATAGACTATTTGTTTACTTTCTTACTTGATCGGAGATAGATAGATCAAATAACTCAGAAATAGCTTACTTGTTGTTGCTTACTTAAAAAGAGATTGAATAGATTAACTAGTTGTGAAATAGATTTATTGTTATTTACTTATTTAGAAATAGTCCATAAATTCATTGTTTGAGATTACTTAGGCAAATAGTTCATAATTATATAATTACTTAAAGCTCATTAATTGAAGGCTTCTTTATATAGAATTTTCTAATTAACTAGATTTGAAGAATCGTCTCTTTAGAAAGTAGATTGATAGAGTGTTGATCCCTAGGGTAGACCATCTCCTTTGTTAGACAATCCTTCCATTACCTTTTCTTCCTTGGCTCATACATTTCCACAACTCTAAGTTTACTTACCCCGAGTTGACAATTTAATTGATGGAATTAGTGCATATAGAATACGCATCAGGGGGTTGGTCGAATTTGTGAGATGCCATAAAGCATACTAGGAGTTATGATTACTGAAGCATAAATGTCATCGAGATGAAAGAAAGAAAAGAAGAAATCCACTAATATATAGAGAATAGAGCGAGATAAAAGGAAAAATAAAAGGGAAGAACTTCGTAACCTATGGAACATTCAGAAATCGAATAGAAAAATGATTGAGAAGGGTTAGCCTGACAGAGCGTGTGAGAATTATGAGTATGAAATGAATCGACCAGAGTTGGAAATAATAACAATCGTGGCGACCCCCAAAATTTGTCAAGATATAGAGTTGATAGAAGATAGATTGAATGTCTATCAATCGGAAGATGAAACTAAAAGAATGGATTATGAAGAATCATTACCAACGATACACACTTCCTCCACACTAGAAACCACACTGCGAATAAAATAATTCCTCTAGGAACGAATTCATATCGATGACAAATTTATAAGGTTATGGTATAGAACCAATGAGCATGACAACCTATGAGATGTGCTCATTGTTGAGTCAGAAAGAAATGAAACCAACAACATGCTCATCCAAATTAAGGATCTCATCGACTCGACCCCCCTACCAAATCTATGATCAAGAGAAGAAACTAGTTACATCAGTGAATCCACACGACCATTGGACCGATTCTTAGTCGAGTATAAATATCAAAGTTCTCAAACTAAAGAGATACTTTTTGTAGTTAACAGGAAACAATTATTCCTCGAGTACCACCCAGTAAAATATCAACCAATAGAAAAGGAAACACAAGTAAACCCGATTGAGGATTCGACAACTTAGTCGAAAATTGTGGTAACTCAAACACCACATAAATAAAATATCTCTAAAAAGACAATAAAGATGGGGTTTAACCACATACCCATGTTCGAGGGAGATGGGGACCCAAAAATACACTGGTTCGTGTGTGATAAATTCTGGGATATCACAAACATCACCAGTGAACAAAAATATATGGAACAATTTAGAGACGCCTTCTGATATTGTTCCTTGAAATGGTTTATGAACTATACAAAAATCATTATCGAACATAAAATATAGTTTTCTATCATTTTTCAAATTCTAATATTTCACACACTTGGATTTTCAAAAGTTAAAGGAAATAAAATAATGACCGGGCAAGTCGGTATAGGAGTATGATAAAATATTCAAATATCTCTTGAGCCAAATTCCAAAAACAATCGATGAAAGCTTGCTAGTTCAGTGGTACGTCGCTGGTTTATTTCAATGAATATGCTCACCATTATGCTTGTACAAAATAACCACTTGTGAAAATGCATTACAAAAGGCACAACACATTGATATGGATGATGACAGGCTATCGAATACTTCATTGACTGGATGACTTGAAGAAAAAATAGATCATTTATAACAAATGATAAATAATCCATCAATAAGAAGAAATGAACTTTGGTGCACTTCATGCTGCGAAGAAGGACATATGAAGGAAACATGTAGCCTCAATCAGAAACCACCAACAATAGTAAATGCAAATAGAGTACAAGCTCAAAAATACTATAACATATGCGAGGATTTGACTAATCATAATGTACAAGATTTTCCACATAATTTGAAAAACACTATGTGGTGCCACATCTGCAAAGCTTCTAATCACAAAACATCTGAATGCTATTTTAACACATGCAATCAAACCCGTGTATGAAAAATCTACCACACAGAAGTGACCGACCAAGCTAACAATTATGGTAGAAGAGACGACTACTACAGTCGAGTTCGAGGTCGAGGAGTCCATAATTGATTTGGTGTTCGAGGTTGAGGCCGAGGACGAACATACTACCACAACTATTGGAAAGATGTCCATATCAATCTATATTTTCCAATGAAAGATATAATTGACTTGAAATTTTGCAATATATGTGGATTTGGTGACCACTCATTAGAAGAGTCCCAAATAGTACTCAAAACAATTATGACTAGAAAAAATCTAAATCTTCTACGTATAATATCAAAAGAAGAAGTACTGAATTCAAATAATTTAAATATCATCACAAGATCTGGCGTAGGACCGGATATTAACAGTGCCACATTACATGACCAACATAAACAAAAGGATAGATTCTTTCCAAATCCTGATAAATAAGAACAAAGTATGAAGGAAGCTATAAGATTATTAAAGCAAGATAATGGAGGATAGAATGAAGATATTCTACAAGAATTCCCACAACTATTATAGGAAAAAAGGTTAGTCGGTTGATTTCTATAATTACTTAATATATTAAAGTAATACAAATAAGGACAAATGCCATCAAAGGATGTCAGGCAACTCTCGTATAAGCATAAATATTATGATCCATGTGTTGACCTATAAATCAATGAAGTATTTATCAAACAATTAGTTGTTGATTTTGGATCTCAAGTCAATATCTTACGACGAGAAACTTGGATAAGAGTAGGTCGATCTTCTTTAGCACTAACTCTGAACTATCTCAAACGTGTGGACCAAACATTGATAGATTCGATGGGTATACTCATAAATGTGGACACTTAAATAATGGGTATTATGACTCAATTCGACTTTGAAGTCATCAACCTAGTCAAGGGGATGCCAACATATGAAACACTTTTCGGTTGGCCATGGGGTCGAAAGATGAAAGAAAATATCTCTCTGGAAAAAGATAGAATCAAGTTAAAAGGTGATGGGAGAAAAATAATCATTCCCTTGGATCCAAAAGAAGGAAAAGCATGGGCTGAATCATGGGATGAAGACCAAGAGGCTCGGTGCCTGTATCAAATAAAAACAAAAAAAATAGATTACATAGAACCGACTGCACAAGGAGAAATTTTGAGAGAATCTCCTATGTCGGTCAGAGATAGTTTTGACTCCGCACTATACAACTGGAAATCGAGAACTACGAAGAACACAAGAAATATTGTTGCCTCATTAAAATCATCCCAAATCATCCGAGAGCATGCTACTCGATCTAGACAATGCCAACAGTATATAAAAGTAAAATCTGATAGATTCCCACTCTCATACCATTTGACAATCGAATAAGAAATCCTTTTTGATATAATGAATGACATACACATTTGACACATGTCAAAGTAGTATCAAAATTCATTGCAGAGAAAGGAAGGACACATAGCCTCATAGAAACCTTCATGGGACAAGCTACAAGATGGTGGGAAACACACTCCCCTAGGTTACAAAGGTGGATGATTGTGTTGACATACTTCATCGAACATTTCAAAGAGAGGAAACTGTCCAAAGTGACTGATATCCCCATTTTTAGGATTGGGTATGATCCAGTAGAGCATATTCAGTGATACAAAAATGAATGGTGAAAGATAGGTTACAGAGATGAAAGGGTATGGCCCCAAATGTTTCCAAGCACGTTAGATGAGATACCAAATAAATGGTATAATATTGAATAATCATGCAGCCATACTGGGAAGAAATTAAACAAAATTTTGTGAAAGACTTTGAATTTAATCCAGAAGAAGAAAAACTGAAAGAAGCAACACAAAAAATAAAAAACTTCTTAGAAAATACAACACCAGCTGCACAGTAAGAAAAAGGGAATATGAATATGGATTTAGGATGGACATTGACTTGCAACATTCTGTCGACATAAAATAAGGAAGTCTCGATGGTACTAAGACTCGACATGGAAAATATAAGGTTCCTAGGACAAATATTTTAGTGGAAAAAGGCCACCCATCATTGCAGAATCATGTGAAATTAGTATTCAATATAGCCACAGAACAAAAAGAACGTCAGGAACAACCCGACTTCCCATAAATTTTTACAAAAATCAAATAAGGGGAATGTTATCTTGAGGAATAAAAATCACCAGAATGGATGGATGATGAAATTAAAGAAAAAGAATTTGACATATCAAATGATGATCGCCCAAAAATGGTTCAAATAGGTGATTATTGGATGGAAAAGAAAATAGCTGACATAGTCAACCTACTAAAACAATATGAATATGTTTTTTCCCACAACTACAAGGACTTGAAAGAACTTGTAGAGGAAATGGGAGAGATGAATATCAAACTCATTTTAGGAGAAAAACTAATAAAATAAAGACCATAAAAGCTAGTTCATAAATATAAGCTGATCATTCAAAAAGAGATCGAAGGAATGCTACAAGTAGGTATCATTTACCTGATTGAAAAATAAAAATGGGAAATCCACATGGTGGTACAACCAAAGAAACATGGTCTCAAGAGGCTAAGAATCTGTGTTAATTTCATGGGACTAAATAAATTGACAGTGACAGATTCGTTCCCTACCGCCTTCGCTGATGAAATCATTAATGAAGTTGTTGTTCATGAATGCTACTCATTTTTCGACGGATTCTTAGGTTATAATCAGGTGTCGATAGAAAAATAAGATCAACCAAAGGCAACATTCATCTTAGAATTCAAATCCTTTGCCTACATAGTCATTCCATTTGGAATGAAGAATGCACCAACAGTCTTATCATGAATAGTTGTTAAAGCATTTCAGGAATATATATATATATATATATACACACACACACACACACACACACACACACACACACACATACACACACATATATATGACTATCTACTTTAATCACTAGATGATATACAACCTATTTAAGCATCATTTACAATGGCTTAGGCTTATGCTAGAACTGTGTAGGAAATTACAACTATCGTTAAACATCAATAAATGCATATTCGATACACCAATTGGAATCTGGTTAGGACATGTGGTATTTAAAGACAAAGTAAAGGTTGAGATGGAAAATATTAAAATTATTCTCGACTTAAAGCCACCTATGAACCAAAAACAAATAAAAAATTTCTTGGGACACACTTGATACTATAGAAAGTTTATACGCTACTATTTGGACATCACATTTCCAATGGATGAACTTATGTGAAAATAAATCGAGTTTATATGGAGTCACCATTGTTAGGAATCCTTTGAATTCCTAAAGAAGAAGCTCATTGAAGCTCTAATATTAAAATTTTCTGATTGGTCGAGAAGGTTTCATGTACATGTCGATTCTTCCAACGTCATTGTCGGGTTGGTCCTAGCACAACCATACGATGACAAAATCGATCATCCAAACGCATACGCAAGTCAAAAATTGAACAAAGCATAAATAAAATATTCGACCATGGAAAGGAAAGCCTTATCAATGATATCCTCTCTAAAAAAATTTCGTCACTAATTAATTGCCAATCCATTCACATTTTTTAACAGACCATCAACACTTGAAATATTTGGTTAATAAACCGCTCCACCAAAGCAATATTTACCATTGGTTACTTTTATTTCAAGAGTTTGATTTCAACGTAATCATACGACCTCTAAAACAAAAAATCTGACCCGACCACCTGTCACAACTTGAAACAAGAGAATATCAACAAGAATTGATGACAACCTCCTAGATGCATACTTATTTTGAGTCAAAGTTGCTCCTAAGGATTTAGAAGATATAAAAAATTTCTTAGAAGAAGGAAAGGCTTCATAAGATCTTTAGACAAACAAAAAGAAAGTACTAGCCTTGAAAGATGCACCTTTTACAATCATAAATGGGTATTATACAAAATGGGAACCGATGACGTTATATGGATATGCCTTCCTGAACATGAAAGGGAAGACATCATTAATGAGGCTCACGTAGGTCCAACTAGAGGTCACTTCTGGGACGACATGACAGTCAGAAATATACTGCAAGTAGGCCTATGGTGGTCGACTCTACATAAAGACTTTCGGGACCCAGTTAGAACATGCGATAGTTGTCAAAGGATTTGGCAACCTATGTGGAAAAAAAAATGACTCTCAGTTCAATAAATTCTAATCGATCATTTGAAATCTGGGCCATCAACTTTGTTGGGCCCTTTCCACAGAGGGAAAGAAGAACCGGTGGTAAGTATATCATAACTTCTATAGAATATGTGACTAAGTGGGAAGAATCTAAACCATTCAAATCATGTATCAAATAGGTTGCAATGAAATTCATCGATGGGAATATAATCACAAGGTTCATTTGTCCTCTTACACTAATTAGTGGCAAGGGAACACACTTTGTGAATGAAAAAATTAAAATCCCATAAGTGAAATTTTTGATAGACAAAAGATGAATGACAACCTATCATCCACAAGGAAACTAGGTGGTTGAATATTTTAACAAAACATTACATAAAGGACTTACAAATATTTTCAGCATCGATACAGAGGAATGGGATGAAAAAATTCATGAAGTTCTATGGGAATATAGATTAGCATATAAGTGATCGACGTTTCAGACTACATTCAATCTCGTCTATGGACAAGAATACGTTATCCCCTTGCAGTTATGGACCAACTCTAACAGGGTTGCAGATGTAGAAAAAATTGATAACAGTAAAAGTATGAACGAATGTCTATACCAATTGAACAAGATGGAGGAAGGAATACTAATCAAAATGCATCATAAATAGGTCCAGAAGCAACATCAGAAAACACAACATGATTGACATATAAAGAAAAAAGTTATAAAAATGGAGATTTAGTTTTTATGTATGAAAATTGTATAAAAGTTAAACCAAGAAAACTAGAGACAAGATGGCTTGGGTTGTATGTTGTCGAAACATCAACGAGCATACAAAAGATGCAGTCATTTTGTATCAATAAAGGACCGATGAGAGTAACAAACACATTATTGACCAAGATAGAAGATCGTTCCACAACAATCCACAGATTCTCTTGACACGTACGAATAATCATTTAGGAACTACCATGAGTAATGCCTAACGGGGCTCACACGAGTTCCAGTTCATCACTGACATGGGTTCCCACTCACTGGAAGTTCTCTAATTATTTAAAAATCATAATTGCAACTCACACACTTGAAAATCATCCAATTGGGACAAACAACATCTATTCAAAAGACACCAAGGATTTATAAGTGTACAACAAAGTAGCTATTCTCATACCAATGATATTCGATTTGAGCATAAAGGACCTCAAACATCATCAACCATGAACTTACATATCTTTAGAGATTGAATCGCATATGAAATAACTCACCATCACTCAGATTACCTTCCATGTCACAACGCTATATAATAGAGCTCAATAAGGAAGAATAACCACTTTGCAAAGATTTAAATTATAAAACATAGAACATGGGGTCAAAGAATTCAGCAGATGATGACCCCCTAAAACCAGACCTTTAGAAATATGAAGTGGATCAACCATATTGGTGCAAAACATCAGAAGAATAAAATCGCCATATCATAAAGGAAAAAAATATCCACTATGACTTCAACCGATCAACTCTTAGAGGAAATAGAGCATTCGACAATCATACAAATGAATGGTGAGGGAAACCACAGTCTAGTTAAAATTAATTGAAGAGAGCGTGGAAAGGAAATGTTAAAAGAGCATTTCAAGTAACACTTTTATGTGAGAAGAAATGACTGTGGACTAAAAATGAGGGATGCTCTCAAAATAAGGACTTCAGTCAATTTGGAAGTGACACAAAGGGAATGTCCTTCTTACAAGAAGACAACATATTCGATCCAACAAGCATAGAAATGTGATCAACACTTCAGTTCCATAGAAAAGACGACACAATTGAGTAAACTAGTGATGGAATTCCAAGTGAAGAAGATCAGTTAGATGCAACACCTTAAGTCGGTCAAGAAGATGAAAATTTTGTCTTCTTATACTTCAACTTTTCTTCCTCTTTCTGTCTTCTACTTCTAAATATTGTAATCAAGTTTTTTAGAGTTGATTTTTGTTCTCCCCTCTTTCTCGATACAAGCAAGGAATTGAGGTGAGGGGAGATTTTGTAGGGGCTATTCGACTTTGTCGACTAGACCCGCCAGTCAACTAAGAAATAGTTGGTTGAATGTGGTAGTTGGAAATGTATGTCGATCGAAGTATCTACTAACCGACCAACCTAGTAAGTTAAGTAGTTACAAATTCTTGATAACGAGGCATATAGGAATATAAATAGAAAAGTACAAAGAGATTTCAATAACTTTGTGTGAGATATTGTCTACATTGTACTACATTACTATATCCTTTAATAAATACATATCTTTGGGCTCTCACTACTTGTGTATGTGTTTTTCTATATATATGTGTGTGTGTGTATTCTATGCTACTTATGTAAGAAACACTAGTAACTCTCCCTACTTTTCCCTAGACTACAACAAGCCTTATCAACATCCTCCTTCTCAAGACATCTCAAGTAAACAACATCACTATTTATTCTGCATAGCATTCCCTAGATGAGTTGGTATTGAGCTGACTTAAGTTTGAGAGCTCTCCACCCTACTTTTCCCTAGACTACAACAAGCCTTATCAACATCCTCCTTCTCAAGACATCTCAAGTAAACAACATCATTATTTCTTCTGCATAGCATTCCCTAGATGAGTTGGTATTGAGCTTACTTAAGTTTGAGAGCTCTCCATGGAGCCGACCCACTGGTTAGATAATACTTCATCTCATATTACCACTGGTCACTGTTAACATGGATATAACAAAATTCCTTTTCAAAAAAAATTTGGTCTTGATAAAGTTCATCTTCTTCCGCTCTTTCATGTGTTGATTCAACTGCAAATTTACACAGCCCTTTCCCCTTGACAATTTTAGTAGGCTTAATTTTGAGGTCATATTCTTGTAGGGATTTTATCCAATTAGTCTTTTTCTCTCCCAGATCCTTCTATACTAAGAGGTTTCTTACAACATGGTAAGGATAAATTACCTTGTTTTTAGACCTTATCAAGTAAGGTTTGAAATTCTTTATCGCCTTAAAGACAACATAGGTTTTTTTTGTCTATTTTGGGATAGTCTAACTCTTATCCTTGTAGTATTGAACTCATAAATGAAATGAGATATTCATTTCCTTCTTGATTCCTCTATGTTAATTAAACTGCAAATGTAATGTTAGAGGCAAATGTGTAAAGTATAGAATCTTTGTTGAGGTGAGAACTCATCAACGTTGGATCTTGCATTATCTCCGCTTTGATTTTCTCCAAATAAGCTTTCTCCTTGGGACCCCATTTGAACACCACATCCTTCTTTATCATGTATTGGATAGGTTTGAAAGTTTCAACAAAAATGTTAACAAATATCCTTACAATGTTAATTTTTCTAAGGAAGGATTGCATAGACTTCTTGTTATAGGGAGGAGGTATTTTTGAGATGGATTTAGTCCTCTCAGGTTCAGTCATTATACCTTTTTCGTATACAATGAATCCCAAAAACCTACCTTCATCAACAACAAACACATATTTCTTTGGGTTGAGTGATATACCATATCTCTTGCATCTGTTGAACACTCTTCACAAATGAGTTATATGATCTTTTTTTTCCTTGGATAAAACTTTGACATCATCTAGGTATACTACTACATATTCTCCAATTAATCCTCTGAAAGCTATATACATGTGTCTCTAAAATGTTTCTCCTACATTGATTATTCCGAAAGGCATTTTATTGTAAACATAAGTTACCCATTTTGTTCAGAATGCAGTTTTTAATTGATCATAATGAGCAACTAGGACCTGGTTATAACCAGAAAAACCATATAGTAACCAGATAATTTTTGAACGAGATACACATTGTATAATTTGTTCCATGGGTGGAATAGGATAATTGTCTTTCTTTGAAGCTTTATTCAAATTTATAAAATTGACATAGAGTCTTATGTCTCCATTTTTCTTCCTTACAGACTAAATATTGGAAATCCATTATGTACGCCTAACTTGGAATATTACTCTTTTTGCTAAAAGTTTTTTTAAGTCTGCTTTTAGTTTTGGCTCCAAGCAGGGGTGAATTTTCCTCAATTTCAGCTGAAAAAGATTTGTTTGAGGCTTCATAGGAATGATATGTTGGATGCTCTTAGTGTCATAGGTATTGAGGTCATCATACGTCCAAGAAAATATATATTTGTATTATTTGAATAGGTTAATGAAGGCCTACCTCTCTGTTAAGGAGAAATTGTTTCCAAGATTGATATTTTGAGGTTTGTCGTTTGTTCCTAGATTTACCAATTCAAAATGCAATGATGAGCTATTGGTATTGTATTTTGTTACCTTCTTGAATTTTTCCTAGATTTCATATAGTTTCTCTAATCTTACCATGCTCTTGGGGATATTATTGACTGAGTTGTTTTTGTTTTTATTTGGTGTTTGGCCTATTATGTCAGGAACATCTGCATTCATCTCTTGATCATGTTGATTGTTGAGCCTCTAAATTGTGTTGGAAGATTGGTTGTTGTCATTGATGTCAACCCTAGTCATGGGTTTTGGACCGCAAGATTGATGAAGGTATTTGGACATGAAGGAAAATGCACATGCATATACAACACCCATGGATGGATACTATACATCATGTATTTTTCATTGGTATGTGGCATGTCACGTGGATCCTCATGGTTGAGGAGAAATGAATTTTTGAATATGACAAAGTGATATGAAGAAGGAAGTACATGTAGGCCCTGAAGATAATTAAAGAAAAGAATTACAAAATAAGAAAGTGTCAGGACAACCCTAATGTTAAAAGGAAGTGACATAAATGGTATAAATAAACAACATTATACATTCATTTGATACAAGTCGAATTTCAGAGGAAATAAGAAGAAAATAAGGTTGGATTTCAAGGGAGGATGAAGTCTTTTGGTTATGTGTTCTAAGGTATGTTATTTTCAGGTCATCTTACCATTTTTTCTATAAATGGTTTTCTAGAATGATTCAGATGGTGAAATCACTATGGTATTGAGAAGACATATCAAGGTACCTCTGGTAAAAATTTCAGTTCTTTATTAGCTATAATTATGGAAATACACTCTGCGGAAGATAGGATTTGTGACCAGTCCTGAAGCTAGTCAATAAACATGTGTTATGGGAAAAACAGTCATAACTTCTTCATCGAGAATCCAAATGAAGTGGGACACATTTCATTGGAAAGAGTATGGAATTTATTTTATTGTGTGTGAGTTTCAGAATTGGATGTTAATTATTGAGTGTGGGGCATTCTGTGCAAGTTCACTCTCTTGAATAGACCAGAATTGAATAAAGTCTACCATTCTTTCTATAACCTCTTTTTGGGGAGGGTTCATGGAGTGAAAATTGGAGGTGTTTCAGAGAATACATTGAGTAATATTATCTACAGGATCAGAGTACTCCAAGAATTGAATAATTGTAGAAATTGAAGAAGTATAAGGAAGCATTATCAGGTTCTATGTGATGATTTGTTGATGGTGATGATTTAATGTAAAGTTTTATTATCTCTCATATATTCTTGGGTGGAAGGAAGGGACAAGGATGGAGAGTTCAAATCTCTCTTGATATTGGAAGATTGTATCTTCCTCTTGGAGGTTTATCCCTCCCTTTACATTTGGAAGTTGTAGCTACCTTTGGAAGTCATTACTTCCCTTGAACAATAACTATTGATTATTTCTCATATATTGTGCATGGTGTAACTCTTATACTATTGTTCATTTCTCATTGGATATAGTTGAATGGTTTAAGTATAAGTTGAAAATGGTTTTAAATTGTACTTGATACTGATTCAGCCCCCTCTTAGTAT
This sequence comes from Picea engelmannii, assembly GCA_009831015.1. Lineage (NCBI taxonomy): Eukaryota > Viridiplantae > Streptophyta > Pinopsida > Pinales > Pinaceae > Picea > Picea engelmannii. The sequence continues at coordinate 817,334 of ML778082.1, read as the reverse complement.
CAACAATTGGTATCAGTGCAGGTTACCTTCAGTACATTTTAACCACTGGAAGGAAGATCCTAAGAAGAAATGGAAGACAAAATTCCAAATGGAATTCCACCATTTGATGGAAGCAATTTTGAATACTGGAGTAATAGAATGGAAACTTACTTGAAATCTCTTGGGGTAGATGTTTGTTTCTCAGTTGCTTCAGGATACAATGCTTTGAAGAACCCAAAGACTGCATCTTAGAAGGAAACAAAAAGGAACAACAAATTGGAAATAGATACCATCTTGGATGGATTGACAGATTCAGTGAAATCCAAGGTGGAATCATGTGCATCATCAAAATATCTTTGGGACAAGCTACAAGACCTTTATGTAAGGGAAGACGCAGAAGAAGAAGAAGAAGTTGATGAAAATTACAACATCTTCGATTTCAAAGAAGAAAATAGAGGTTAGTTCTTTTGCTTTAATTGTGAAGGAGTAGATCATGTTTAATTTGAATGTCCTCATCCAAGGATTGAAAGAAATGACACTGAAGAAGAAAATTCCAATGAAGAAGAAGAAAATCATGAAGAAAAAATGATTCAAAAAGAAGATGAGAATCTTAAAAAATTGAAGCATGTTGAGATTGAAAATAGAAAGCTCAAAGAAATGCAAAGAAAACTAAGAAGTGAATTGAGTAGTTGTGAAAATACAGTTGTAATCTTGAAGAAACAATTAGAAGACTTTGAGAAACTAAGAGAAGAAACCATTTCCATGAAAACTCTACTCGAAGAAGAAAGAAGAATAGGAGAAGTAAGGAATGTCCAAATGATGAAGAAAGAAGAATATTGTGAGAAACTTGAACAAGAAGTTTTCTCATTGAGGAAGAGCTTAAGAAACTCTCAAGTGCCAAAGGACTTAACACATCTTGGATGCATGGGTGAAACTTCATACAAAGAAGATGCAAATACCAACAAGAAGGTTGAAGAAAGAGCTACACAGAGAGTTGATGAGAAGTGGACCAGGATACAAGAAAGAAGGAATGAATACAAAAGAGATGAATATCCAAGAAGACCTCCTACCTTCAGGAATCAAAGAAGATTCAATCAGTATGAAGGAAACTACAGAAGAATAGATCATGAACCCAGATGGACTACATCACAAAGAAGCCCACTTACTCCAAGGTATCAAAATTTCTTTCTTGGTCATTGTTATACTTGCAATTTTTTTGGACATAAGGCAATTAATTGCATAATAAATGAAAGGAACGCATACGAAAGAAACATGAATGGTGTAAATAGAAGACATGGAAATAATCATGGATTTTTCAATAGAATTTATAATTCATTTTCCCCATTGATGGACAAAAATATTGCATGTTACAAATGTAATTATCTTGGTCACAAAGCATGAGATTGTAGATATATGAATGAAGATGTCCCTATTCCAGCCACAATATGGAGAAGGAAAGAGATTCCAAACAATGAAGATTGTCGAATAACATTGACCACTGAAGAATGTAAAGAAGAATATGAATGGTACATAGACAGTGGATGTTCTTCACACATGACAGGGGATCAAGACAAATTCATCAGTTTGAAGAGAAAGGTTGGAAATGTTGCATTTGGAGATGACTTATCTGCCAAAATACTTGAAGAAGGTGTAGTATAGCTTGGAAGAAAAAATTTAAAAGAAAAGAATGTTCTATTGGTTGAAGACTTGAATCATAATCTACTCAGTGTTAGTAAAATGTGTGATCAAGGATACACTCTTACGTTTGATTCCCAAAAATGTAAAATCAGAGAAAATAACTTAGGAAGATTGGTTGCAACTGCAACAAGAAGACCAAACAACATATACATCCTAGACATGAAGAAGAGAGAGAAGATAGAAGCCACACAAAAGGATTATAAGGAAGAAAAAGTCCCAAAGACCAAAAATAAAGATGAAGTATTATTGAGTGCCACATGTTCAGGGGGAGAAGCCCCAAAGAAGAGAGTTACATTTTTCCATTAAAATCAGGGGGAGAATCCCTAACCTTTTCCATTGATGTCAAAGGGGGAGAGAAATTTGGATCATGATGATAGGGGGAGAATAAGTGCTTCCATAAATGACAAAGGGGTAGATTGTTGGAAGATTGGTTGTTGTCATTGATGTCAACCCTAGTCATGGGTTTTGGACCGCAAGATTGATGAAGGTATTTGGACATGAAGGAAAATTCACATGTAGATACAACACCCATGGATGGATAGTATACATCATGTTGTTTCCAGTGGTATGTGGCACGTCATGTGTATCCTCATGGTTGAGGAGAAATGAATTTTTGAATATGACAAAGTGAATTGAAGAAGGAAGTACATGTTGGCCTTGAAGATAATTAAAGAAAAGAATTACAAAATAAGAAAGTGTCAAGTCGGCCCTAATGTTAAAAGGAAGTGACATAAATGGTATAAATAAACATAATTATACATTCATTTGATACAAGTCGAATTTCAGAGGAAATAAGAAGAAAAGAAGGCCATATTTCAAGGGAGGATGAAGTCTTTTGGTGATGTGTTCTAAGGTATGTTATTTTCAGGTCATCTTACCAAGTTTTCTATAAAAAAAAATCTATAATGATTCAGATGGTGAAATCACTATGGTATTGAGAAAACATATGAAGGTACTTCTGGTAAAAATTTCAGCTCTTGATTCACTATAATTATGGAGATACACTCTGTGGAAGATAGGGTTTGTGACTGGTCCTGAAGCTAGTCAATAAACTTGTGTTCCGGGTAAAACAATCATAAATTCGTCATAGAGAATCCAAATGAAGTGGGACAAATTTCATTGGAAAGAGTATGGACTTTAGTTTCTTTTTTGTGAGTTTTAGAATCAGATGTTAATTATTAAGTGTGGGGCATTCTGTGCAAGTTCACTCTCCTGAATAGACCAGAACTGCATAAAGTCTACCATTCTTTCTATAACCTCTTTTTGGGGAGGGTTCAAGGACTGACAATTGGAGGCATTTCAGAGAATACATTGACTAATATTATCTATAGGATCAAAGTACTCCAAGAATTGAAGAATTGCAGAAATTGAAGAAGTCTCAGGAAGCATTATCAGGTTCTATGTGATGATTTGTTGATGGTGATGATTTAATGTAAAGTTTTATTATCTCTCATATATTCTTGGGTGGAAGGAAGGGGAAAGGATGGAGAGTTCAAATCTCTCTTGATATTGGAGGATTGTATCTTCCTCTTGGAGGTTTATCCCTCCCTTTACATTTGGAAGTTGTAGCTACCTTTGGAAGTCATTACTTCCCTTGAACAATAACTAATGATTATTTCTCATGTATTGTGCATGGTGTATTGTGGTGTATTGGTGTAACTCTTATACTATTGTTCATTGCTAATTGGATATAGTTGAATGGTTTAAGATTAAGTTGAAAAAGGTTTTAAATTGTACTTGATACTGATTCACCCCCCTCTCAGTATCAACAATTGGTATCAGAGCGGGTTACCTTCAGTAAAATTTAACCACTGGAAGGAAGATCCTAAGAAGAAATGGAAGACAAAATTCCAAATGGGATTCCACCATTTGATGGAAGCAATTTTGAATACTGGAGTAATAGAATGGAAACTTACTTGAAAGATATTGGGGAAGATGTTTGGTTCTCAGTTGCTTTAGGATACAATGCTTTGAAGAAACCAAAGATTGCAGCTCAGAAGGAAGAAAAAAGGAACACCAAATTAGCAATAGATACGTTAGCAATATAAAATATGTTAGGAAATATTCCTTCGGATGGAATCATTATAAATGCTACGTTTTCTAACAGATCATTTTCATAGTTCAAATAATGAGTTACATGGTTGATATTAAATGCATCAAAATATTTAATCAATTCCCATACCTCTTGATGGTAATGTTTAAGATGACTTGAGAGGAAATGTATGGTGTTTCTTACATGCCTTATGAAAATATTAGAATCACAAAATACCTTTATTTTCTTTAGTCCCAAGTCCACTTCTTTTCTCACTCCCTGGAGAAAGGATTCATACTCAATAGTATTATTTGTGCATTGGAAATCAAGTCTGCAATCTATGAAATGTTTCTTTCCAGTAGGGTCCTTTAGCATACAACCAACAACTTCACCTTCAAAAGACTTCAATCCATCAAAGAATAAAGTCCACATATTGGGATCTCTCTTTAGTTTGTGTATGAACTCAGAATTCTCTTTATTTTTTGAATTAGTGTGGTTAATGAAGTTAGAAAAAGTATCTAATCTATCTCTAAATACTATGTTAGTATGTGCAACATCATTGCTAATTTTATCTTCTATGTTACAGTGAGGCTAAACAATGTGAGTGTAATGAAGGATTTTAGATTGTGTGTTTGATTCCGCATGAGGATAAATCTTAGCTATGTGGTTCCCAAAAAATGAATCATAAGAGTAATTTCCCAGAATGGAATGATTGAACATGATAGGTTCATTGGGGTCATTCAGGTATGTTACCACATGTTTCAGATATCTTTCTCTATCAACTCTGATTTGATTTGGATTTCCATTATAGGGTAGCCATATTTGTGACCAATCAGTTGAGAATATATCTTAAGCATTGCAGACTAATCTCTACTCAGAAGCTTACCATAAGTATCAGGTATATCCATGACTATGATGTCAATAGTTTGATGTATCTTAGGGTTAGATGACATCCTAATCAAAACATTATTCAACTCTCCAATTACCTTAACTCTAGTCCTATGTAGCTATATAATATGGATATCAGACTCTTTTGGTTTAACATTGAGTTTTCGACACACCTTAAGAGACATTACATAAGAAGAACATGAATCCACCATATAGTTATGGACATTTCTATTAAAAATATCAAAAGTGAGAAAAAGGGGAGGAGTCATGGATCTTGATCTTTGGCCAGTTAGACATGTATTTATAATTGATTGACTTTTAGGTGTTGTATTTTCCATGGATTGCTCAACTTTTCCTACTCCCTTTTGTGTTCCCATTTTGATTTCTTTGGTACTCTTGGAAAAATTACCTCATAGAGTTTTAATGAAATTTTCCTAGATATGGGGATGTTCCATAAGTTCAAACAAATAAATATTATCTTTGGTTCTCTTTAGATCTTCTAGGGAATCATATTCCAATTGTGATGTAGGAGAAGAAGGAGGGTTTTGTATGGGATCCTTATCAATGGTCCTCTGGGTATTGGATGTTGTTTTAGGAGGGTTAGAAGGGGAAGGGGTATCATGGGAACTAGTATTTCTTGAACTTATACTGGTCACTTCATTTTGGGACATATGTACTTCCTTTATATCCTCGCCTTATTACAATCCATAAGAAATGCCCCAAAATGAGTTAAATTGTTTTTCATTTGATTAATCAACCTCTTAGAATTGACCTTGTTGTTTGGTTCCCTCTACTTCTTATTTAGGATTAGATTTGTTTTCATTTTCTTAAGCCTGGAGAGATTGGACAATGTCTTCCATATTAATACCTTCTAAAGAAGAGGAGTTTGTTTTGTTGGTAGGAGGAATATTCTTATCCTTCTTAGATTGAAACTTGAAAAATTTCTTAGGATTAGAAGAGCCTTCCCCCTGTTTTTTTTTAAGGTTAATTATTTCATTGCATAACTTCTTAACAATTATTTGAAGAGCTTCCATATCCATAGAATCCGTGTCTTTCTTTTCTTCTAAGGTTTTAGTGGAAGATGATTTGGTTTTGGAATTAGTCTTATCTTTAGGGGATTCAACTCCAGGAATACCTTTCAAACACAACATATTATTTTGAGTTTTGAGGGATTCCTTGAAGGTTGCTTCGAGGGTAGTTTTCTCAACATTCTTTAAAAACATTTCAATTGACATGGGAAGGGGTTGGGGGCTAAAGTATATAATTCGATGGTGACATCTTCAACATGTTTTGAAGCTTGAGGGATTCAATTCAATAAAGTGATGAAGTGTTGATTAATTTTTTTTTTTTTTTTGGACTCCATTTTAATTCTTGAGAGGTCAAGAAATAATGTTATTGAGGTTTTGTGTTCCCCAAACTTTTCATGAAGAATGTTCTAAATAATCCTCCAACTAGTGATTGAATCTTCATCAAGAGAAAAGAACCACGTTGAAACATTTTTTTCAAAGGTATAAGGGAATAACATACAAGAAATGTCTTTTTGTTTAATTTTATGGAGTCTAACCACTAGTAAAACTATTTTAACGTGGTCTTCGAAAGAGTCTTTTGGTTAGGGTCGTGTTGAAATTACTAAGACAATTGAGAGGGGGGGGGTGAATCAATTGTTATTGTGCTTAAACAATTTTATGTCCATTAATACATTCTTAATCTTTCTTCAAGTGATCATCAACATTATACAGCATATGGGCAATAAAAGTAATGAGCATCAGTCACACATAAGGTATACACAAAGACATATTTTCATGAGGAAACCCATATAGGGAGAAAACCTCTTCTTCTTCGAAATGATAGGCAGTCTTTTAAGTTCTGTACATCATCTATAATTGAGAACCAACTCAATGTGAGGCTGCTACCTCTGTTTTACAAGCTGGAACTTGTTTGAGAACACCAACTCTTTGGTTTCTCTAGCACTCACTAGAAGGAAGCACCAACTCCCCTAATGTTCCAACACCAACTGGATGGAAGCACAAACTTCTAGTTACACAAGCTCCAACCTGTATAACAAAGAACACTTGTTCTCCCTTGTACCACCCTGCCACCCTGGTTTCTCTGGCTACAACTAGATGGAAGCTACAAATCCCTGTGCTCAAGCTCCCAATTGAACCTCTAAGGACAACAGTCCTCCCTAGAACCTCCAAACCACCCTGGAATATAAATGAATAATTAAACAACCAACTACATAGATAAATCGATTCTTACCACTTCTTCTCTATTCTATAAATCTGGTCTTCTTCTAACTGTTCTGCAATTCTTCTCTTCCTTTGTTTATTCTGCAATTCTGCTCTTCTTCAACTTGTTCTGTCATTCTGCTCTGCTTCAAGTCTTTTCCTCATATGTTACTCTTCTCTGAGTTTTATCTCACACTGCGCATATTTTCAGTCTCACACTGTGCATCTTGTGATTTTCCCTTTCTTACAATTTAATTCATTTTTCATCCAGAACAACCAACCACGCACAGTCTGTATATTTTTCTCTTAAGCACCACACCCACAACAATTACACTTCGCATCTTCTTAGGAAAAAGAAAACCATCTAAGCAACTGAAATGCCAACCGATCAAGAATCATGACTCAGTTTAGCTAACAGATTTGTAATTGATCAATTAACTATGAGATGTAACAGTAGCCCTCCGATCATATTCAAACTCACTTGAACCGTTGGATTAAGAATAAAGAATCTTGTGCCTACTTCACCATTTCGTAATTTGGCATTTTGGGATCCTTGTGGTGAAGCTTAGCACCTCTAGCTTCTTCCTCCATCTTCCATTGATGTGCCCAATGGCTGTGACCACACACTTATGCATAAAGTTCTTTCATGATTTCGCATATTTTGAATCTGGAGATGAGGCATCTCGACTCTCCAAGTTGCAATCCTTGAAACTCCGAAATGGAGCTTATCTGAACTGACTCCTTCCCTTCTCGTGACCACCAGTGGTGACCATAGGCTGTGCCAAAAAGGCGCTTCATATTTTGCGAGTTTCCACACCATGCTTCATTGACTCCAAGTTAGCGAAATTCCAATCACTTGCCACTTGTCCTATGATTTGACGGTTGAGATCTGATCTTGATTAAACAACTCAGATCATATCACAATTTTGCATATCGCGATTTCAGCGTTCTTGTGGTTATGTTTCTTGCCTCTCCAAGTCGTGATTCATGAAACTCTGAAATGGAGTCATATCAATGGTCCAGATCACACCTTGATCTGACGGCTGCGATTAAATCACGATTTCGCATATTGCGATTTTGGTGGTTATGTTTCTTTCCTCTCCAAGTCATGATAGGTGAAGCTCTAAGATGGAGCTCAGATCAATGGTCAATGTTCTTGGTGATCCGATGGTCCTGATATTTTCACGATCTCTCATCTCGCTGTTCCTTAGATGGAGGTTCTTGTCACTCCAATTCACGATAGGCAAGACTCCGAGATGGAGATGGATCAACGGTCCAGAACAAGCCTCGATCTAACGGCTAAGATAGTTTCATGATTTCGCATATCACGAATTCAAGAGGTTAGGGAACCCCATTCCATTAAGTTTCTAGTCAGTGACATGATGATCTTTTGCCACATGTCCTACTTCAAGATGGAAGGTCCTCCTTCTTTTGGGATTTTGTGAGCTTGCTTCTCTTTGCACTTTAATGAACGTGCAAGTTCTCCTTGATCCAACGATGGTCAGAACTTATGCTCAGATCTGACGCTTGAGATCTGTCCTCCTCTTCTGTGCATTGTTCTTGTCTACAATAAGATTTGACGGTCCTCCTTCTTTTAGAAATTAAAATGGGATCCAATGATCATAAATGTTGCTTCTCCTCTCAAGCTTACTTTGTTCTGCTTACTCTGATTTTTCCATCGATGATATACCAACAATCCTCTGCACTATCTCTTCTGAGATTATTTGAATCTTCTATGCAACATCTTCTCATAATGCCCATCTACTACATACTTTCTATACTCATGCCATCTTCATTGTTGTACTTGCCATCAATGACAAGCATACAAGCATGCACTGTCTGTTAAATATTTGCCAACATTCTCCCCCTTTGGCATTGAGGGAAACCACTGTAACTTTCCTGTAAGATCCTTGAAATCACATCTTGAAATAAATTACCACACTTTCTCCCCCTTTGACATCAATGTCAAAGAAGAAACATGCTCCCTCTGATCTGTTGCAATACATACTCCCCCTGTCAACTAGAAGCATCTTAGAAATACACCATATATGCAATAAGTATTCCTCCTGACCAGGTGAACAAATTAGACAAAAGAAATTATAACCCCCAACTTTTGACGAAGATATCCAAAAGGGGTTACTGCTAATGGTTTTGTATATATATCTGCAATCTGTTCTGTAGAAGGTATATAATTCAGTTGAACAATTCTGTTTATAACTTGTTCTCTTAGAAAATGGTACTTTATTGTAATATGATTAGTCTTGGAATGAAGAACATGATTCTTGGAGGCACTAATGGCACTGGTGTTATCACAGTGAATTGGAATGGGATCAGTGTAAGTTACCTTCAAATCTGCAAGAGTTTGTATCATCCATAAGATTTGTGTGCAGTAAGTAGCAGCAGCAATGTATTCTGCCTCTATAGTTGATAATGAAATGGATCCTTGCTTTTTAGTAAGCCATGCTACTAATGATTCACCCAGAAAGAATGCTCCTAGTAAAATAACTGGACAAATGATTCATTAGTACAACCAAAAATAATATCATCTACATAAACCTAAACAACTAGTAAATTATCACCTTCAGACTTAATGTAGAGATTGTTGTCAACAATACCTTTCCTGAACCCTTTGTCTCGTAAAAATTTGTCCATTCTATAATACTAATCTCGTGGTGCTTGTTTCAGTCCATATAAGGCCTTCTTCATCTTGCAAACATGATTAGGATTATCTGTCGATGAGAAGCCTTTAGGTTTCTCCATATATACTTCTTCTTCTAGATCTCCATTTAGAAATGATGACTTAACATCCATCTGATAAACTTTAAAGTTCTTATGACATGAATAAGCAAGAAACATTCGGATGGCTTCCAATCTTGCCACTGGTGCAAAAGTTTCATCAAAGTCCTAACCTTCAACTTGTGCATATCCTTTACAGACCAATCTGGTTTTATTTCTAACAACTTGTGCTTTTTCATTCATTTTATTCTTGAACACCTATTTGGAACCTATTATGTTTTTATCTTCAGGTCTAGGGACAAGCTCCCAAGTATTGTTCTTCTTAATCTGATCTAGTTCTTCATTCATATCTCTAATCCAATCATCATGCTTGCTGGCTTCATCAAAATTTTTAGGTTCAGTCATAGATAAAAAGGCAACATGAGATTGTTCTGAGTCTTTAATCAATTTCCTTCTTGTCTGAACTCCTTTATTTATATCTCCAATTATCTGATTTTCAGGATGATTCTTTTTAACAATTCTGAGAGGTGATTTTGCTTCTTTTTTCTGATTTGTGTTAGTTGGAGTATTTGTGTCTTCATCTGATTCAGATTCTTCTCTTTTTGACCCTTGGACCTTTTCATCTTCATCTTCAACTATATCTTTTGTTCTTGGTTCAGCACTGCCTACATTCTTGACCGAGATTTCTTCATCAACTTTTATGTCTATACAATCAACTAGTTTATGCAGTCTCTTATTGTAGCATCTATACCCTTTACTATTTGTAGCATAACCCAATAAGATACCTTCATCAACCCTGTCATCATATTTACCAATATTTTCATCATTGTTCTTGATATAACATTTACTCTTGAAGAATTTAAAATGCTTGATTGAAGTAGGTCTTCCAAACCATGGTTCATAAGGAGTCTTGTCACTGTGTGGCCTAAGATGAGATTTATTAAGGATATGAACAGTTGTATGAATTGCTTCCACCCAATATGACTGAGGTATGCTCCTTTCATTCATCATTGATCTTGCCATTTGCTGTACTGACCTATTCTGCCTCTCAACAACTCCATTTTGCTGTGGAGTCCTTGGAATTGCGTACTCTCTTTTGATCCCATGTTTATCACAGAACTCTTTGAAGTTCCTTGAAGAAAACTCCCCTCCTCTATCAGACCTTACTGTCTTTAATCTTTTTCCTGTTTGATTCTCAGTCAAAGCCTTAAACACTTTGAATTTTTCAAATGCTTCAGATTTTTCTTTCAAAAAGGCAACCCAAGTTAGTCTAGAATAGTCATCAATAAT
>ML778082.1:789416-806026 GCA_009831015.1 Picea engelmannii | reverse complement strand
AGTTATTCATTGAATATCTTGATTGTTCATATCTAAATCTTAAAGAGCAGTTTATAGCTTTGTGACCAAAATTAGAGCAGAAAAAACAATAACCATAGAAAAAATCTTTGTACCTTGAAAAAATATGTCTTCTTTGAGGAGGTTGATTTTTTTCATGCCAATAATCTTTTTGATCTACAAATTCGGTTATGCTTCTTTTTCTTTCATTCCTTCTTGGTGGCTGATTTTCCTTCTTTGTTTCTATAGAGTGACTGTTGTCAATGCTTGAGGATTTGACAAACTTGATGGATTTTGTATTACTTGGATGATCACTACTTGATCCTTCTTCATATCCCAATCTAGCTTTAAATTTTGAATTTCTTTGCTGATTTAGAATGGAGGTTAATCCTTCTGAGGCTTTAATACTGTCAGATTTTGATGATACAATCCCTTAAACTTCTCCATTTCGTTTCTTGTTTTTACTATCTCTTCTTCTAAGGCTTCACAACTGGCTTTCTTCTCTGACAACTGTTGTTTTAGTATGTCTTCTATTTTCTTTGCCTCTTCTAATTTCACTTTCAGCAGGGCAAAGTCTTCATCAGGCTGTTTACTGTCTTTCTCGAACTGTATCAACAATTGTTTTTGCTTTCTATTCTTAATTCTGAGTTTGTTAATTTCTTCCAGTGCACTGATCAGTTCTCCTTCCATATCAACCACAACTTCTTCATCATTATCATCACTGCCTATGATTTTATTATCATAATCCTCTTTGGCCGTAAGCATGAAGTCATTTGCCTTATCTTCACAGGAAGAGTCATTATCGGTGTCTTCTCAAGAATTGTCATTATTTGCAACCAAAATTTTCTTCTTATTATATTTCTTGTATTTGTACTTCTTTTCATCATCAGAGTTCTAGTCCTTTTTCTGATGGGGACACTTAGATGCAAAATGACCTATCTTACCACAATTAAAGCATTTGAAGGGAAACTTCCCTTGATATGTTTCTGATCCTTTCTTTAACCTTCTCACAAAATTTTCCTCAATATCATCTAATTCTGAATCAGTATTCTTGTCTGCTTTAAAAGATGCTTCTCTAGTACTGGACTTATCTTTGTTAACTCTCATTTCATATGAAGTTAGAGTTCCTAGGATTTGATCAATGGACAGAGTTTTAAGATCACATAGTTCTTCTATTGCAGAGACTTTTGAATTAAATTTATCAAGCAAAGATCTTAAAATCTTTTGAACTAAAAATTGTTCTTCAATCTTCTCACCAAGACCCTTCATGGCATTTACAAGTTTTTCAACTCTGAAAAAATACTTGCTAATTGTTTCATCTTCATTCATCTTTAGTTGTTCAAATTTCAATCTGTATGTTTGAAGTTTGGAATCTTTTACTTTCTCATTTCCTTCATAACTGCTAATAAGTTTATCCCACATTGCTTTGGTAGTTTCAAGATGCATCACCTTTACAAACTCATCTTCAGCAAGTCCATTCAAGATAGCATTCATTCCCTTAGCATTAAAACTAAACTCTAACTTATTGTCCTTGGAGGCTAGCACAACAGGCTTTGTATATCCAGTCTCTACTACATTCCAAACATCAACACCCAAGGCCATTAAGTATGTTCTCATTCTAATATTCCAAAAGACAAAATTTGTTCCATCAAACAAAGGGGGCTTAGAGGCTGAAGTCCCTTCATGACTTGTCATGTTTAAGCTTACAAATCTACCTTTGAATAAAAGGAACCCGCTTTGATACCAATTGTTGAAATTACTAAGACAACTGAGAGGGGGGGGGGTGAATCAATTGTTATTCTGCTTAAACAATTTTATGTCTATTAATACATTCTTAATCTTTCTTCAAGTGATCATCAACATTATACAACATATGGACAATAAAATTAATGAGCATCAGTCACACATAAGGTATACACAGAGACAGATTTTCACGAGGAAACCCATAAAGGGAGAAAACCTCTTCTTCTTCGAAATGATAGGGAATCTTTTAAGTTGTATACATCATGTATAATTGAGCACCAACTCAATGTGAGGCTGCTACCTCTGTTTTACAGGATGCAGCTTGTTTGAGAGCACCAACTCTCTGGTTTCTCTAGCACCCACTAGAAGGAAGCACCAACTCCCCTAATGTTCCAGCACCAACTGGATGGGAGCACCAACTTCTAGTTACACAAGCTCCAACCTGTATAACAAATAACAATTGTTCTCCCTTGCACCACCCTGCCACCCTGGTTTCTCTGGCTACGACTAGATGGAAGCTACAACTCCCTGTGTTCAAGGTTCCACTTGAACCTTTGAGGACAACAGTCCTCCCAAGCACATCCCAACCACCCTGGAATATAAATGAATAATTAAACAACCAACTACACAGATAAATCGATTCTTACCATTTCTTCTCTGTTCTGTAAATCTGGTCTTCTTCTAACTGTTCTGCAATTCTTCTCTTCCTTTTCTGTTCTGCAATTCTGCTCTGCTTCAACTTGTTCTGTCATTCTACTCTACTTCAAGTCTTTTCCTCATCTGTTACTCTTCTCTGAGTTTTATCTCACACTGTGCATATTTTCAGTCTCACACTGCGCATCTTGTGATTTTCCCTTTCTTACAGTTTAATTCATTTTTTGTCCAGAACAACCAACCATGCACAGTCTGTATCTGTTTCTTTTAAGCACCACACCCACAACAGTTACACTTAGCATCTTCTTAGGCAAAATAAAACCGTCTAAGCAACTGAAATGCCAACCGATCAAGAAAAATGACTCAATTTAGCTAACAGATTTGTAACTGATCAATTAACTATGAGCTGTAACAGTAGCCCTCCAATCATATTCAAACTCACTTGAACCGTTGGATTAAGAATAAAGAATCTTGTGCCTGTTTCTCCATTTCGTAATTCAGCATTTCGGGATCCCTGTGGTGAAGCTTAGCACCTCTAGCTTCTTCCTCCATCTTCCATCGATGTTCCCAATGGTTGTGACCACATGCTTATGCATAAAGCGCTTTCACGATTTCACATTTCGTGAATCTGGAGATGAGGAATCTTGACTCTCCAAGTCATGATCCCTGAAACTCTGAAATGGAGCTTATCTAAACTGACTCCTTCCCTTCTCATGACCACCAGCGGTGACCATAGGTTGTGCAAAAAAGGTGCTTCATATTTTTCAAGTTTCCACACCATGCTCCGTTGACTCCAAGTCAGCGAAATTCCAATCGCTTGCCACTTGTCCTATGATTCGACAGTTTAGATCTGATCTTGATTCAACAGCTCAAATCATATCGCAATTTCACATATCACGATTTCGACGTTCTTGTGGGTATGTTTCTTGCCTCTCCAAGTCACGATTCTGAAACTCCAAAATGAAGCCAGATCAATGGTCCAGATCACACCTTGATATGACGGCTGTGATTAAATTGCGATTTCGGTGGTTATGTTTCTTGCCTCTCCATGTCGCGATAGGTGAAGCTCCGAGATGGAGCTCAGATCAACAGTCCATGTTCTTGATGATCCGACGGTCCTAATCTTTTCGCGATCTCTCATCTCGTTGTTCCTTAGATGGAAGTTCTCATCACTCCAAGTCACAATAGGCAAGACTTCGAGATGGAGCTAGATCAACGGTCCAGAACAAACCTCGATCTGACGGCTAAGATAATTTCACGATTTCACATATCACGAATTCAAGAGGTTAGGGAACCCCATTCCTTTGACTTTCTAGTTAGCGACATGATGATATTTCGCCACGTGTCCTACCTGAAGATGGACATTCCTCCTTCTTTTGGGATTTTGTGAGCCCACTTCTCCTTTCACTTTAATGAATGTGCAGGTTCTCCCTGATCCAACGATGGTCGAAACTTATGCTCAGATATGACGCCTGAGATATGTCCTCCTCTTTTGTGTGCTTTTCTTGTTTACAATCAGATCTGACGGTCCTCCTTCTTTCGGGAAGTAAAATGGGATCCAATGATCATAAATGCTACTTCTCCTCCCGAGCTTACTTTGTTTTGGTTACTCTGATTTTGGCATCAATGATCTGCCAACAACCCTCTACACTATTTCTTCTGAGCTTATTCGAATCTTCTCTGCAATGTCTTCTCATAATGCCTATCTACTACATACTTTCGGTACTCATTCCATCTTCATTGTTGTACTTGTCATCAATGAAAAGAATACAATAATGCACTATCTGTTAAATATTTGCGAACATGTCAAACTTGGGAAGAAATTTGTTGGGATGTTTCGAAATGTCATGTAGTTTTCTAGGTATTGCAACTGCATGAGGGACTAAGAGAGGTTGATAAGGTGGGGGGTTTTGGTTGTTTCCATCCATGGTTTGATGGTTATATAAAACTAAACATAGTTATTCTTCTCCTTTTAATTCACTTTCCGATTCTTCTTTCTCCTCATATTTTTCTTCGGGTTCACTTCTTGGTGTCATGGGTGGAGATTAAGGTGACGAGGGAGGTGTAACACCACCAACAACAAGAAAGAAATTCTCTAGTTCTAAATTGGAATATTTTGAAATGCCTCGTAGATCTTGGGACAAATGATATTTGAGAGTCCTGTTGGTTGGGTTTTCTTGGAAGGTGAAAGGATTTTAAAGGAAATGGTTTTCACTTGGGGGGCTTGATTGACCATGGGGTAGTGAATAGTCAATCGTGGGATGGGTGGTATGCCTAATCCACTTCCTTGTGACTATGTGTTCATGATATTCTCTAATAATGGTTTCACATTCTCCCTTAATAAATCTATGTTTCCATGAGGTAATAGGTTCGGGATGAGAAGAACCTCGTTGAGTGGGGACCTAAGTGGGAGTATTTACAGAGTATGAAATAGGATGTGAAGCATGTTTAGGATGAATTATATGAGAATAACTAGCATGGGTTGAGTTAATGAGTGAAATATAATGGGTAAGGACTTGCATTTTCTTTGCAACCATTCAATTAAATGGCTCTCTTTCTAGCGCCATTTCTATTGACAGGTCCAAAAGGCCTATCAAGTAGGTAAGGGATAATGCCTGATAGAAAGTCCCAACTAGATTTGATCTCGTTTGGGTTGACATTTTTGTTAGGATATTTAGACACTTAGAAGTTAGTTAAGATCTACTTGGTATAATGTTTCATTAGGTAAAAGTGCTTTTCTTAGTGTGTTTCTTTAATATTCATTAGTATGCATGTGTACTTAGGAAATCCTACGATCACAATATGTTTTCGACATAGAGTGATGCGACGGTTCATATTCTCCTCGATCTTAATGGCTACATTGATCTATGTCTTAATGCTTGATTTTTCCATGATCTCTATTTAAAGAGCATGGAGGGTCATTTGCCAATGATCAATTGTGAGAAACTATCTTGTAAACTCTCTATGTAATCTTTTTCTTTTGCATTAATAAATTGCCCCAAGTGGCTGCATTGGATGGGGCCGTCGATGTTTCCTCATAGGGTTCTTACCATGTCAAAATGTCAATGTTTTGCATATTTGATCTGGTTGTGTGAGTGGTTACTAAAGGTGTTCATACTCTATTAGAATACCTGTGTTGGTGAACATGGTATCAAAGCTTGCTTCAAGACCATCTCCCATTCTAGATTGAGATCATGAAGCCGACTTGCATCATAGTTCTTTTCTTCCATTTAGATACATTTCAAGGCTAAGAGGAATGTTCCAATGCATCTAGAGTGCTTTTTTTAGTTAGGTATACTTTTAATTTCACTAAGAAAGGTTTCTTTTTTCCCAATATACAACCATTTCATTTAGATCCAGAGGTATACATCCTGAATACGCCTATTGTATCCTTTTCGTCACTTGAATGAGAAAAATAGGGACACTTGCAAGTCCATTTGGGTCAGCTGAACAAGACAAAAGTTAGTGTATGATTCAAACAACTCAATCACATGAAATAAACAAACACCTAAGCTAATAACAACTAAAGAAACAAAACTAAAGTGCATAAGGAAATTAGAACCAAAATCAACCAAAAAATTGACCAATATTCATGCCACCAATGGATAGATTGTATTAGTGGGAAAACACCAAAGAGAAAGGGAAACTTATGGGTCCCCTCTTCCTCCAAGGGAGGGCTCCTGAATCCCATATGTGAAATCTCTTCTTACAAGTGGAAAAATAAAAAAGGAAATGGTGAATAAATCCAAAGCTCATTCCCTCAAGAGTTGAGGAGAATAGCTCAATGAAATGATGCTAGTATGCTCCAAGAAGGAAAGAGGTTCCTTGCAGGAGAATAGAGGTAGCATAAAAATACAAATAGATTCTTGAAAATATAGTGCACCCATGGCCCCTTTTTATATAAAATATTTGAGGCATTATCCAACCGTTCTTTAGTGTGAACAATGGGACCTTTAGGGCACCCTTATGTCTTTGACCAGCCCGCCACTCGAATTCAATTAGGATTTGAAGGTCAAATCGACTTGGGAGTTGAACCAGAAGTGGGTGGGAGGCTGACCAGAATCATAAATGCACCATTATTAGGTGTGGGTAGATATTTGCATACACAATCGTGCATCGGGCACATATGCGCCTTTCAAGTGTTTTCGACTAGCACACATGCGCGCACTTCCTTTGTATTCTAAGAACATGTTGATTTTATAACCATTTGTATAGTTTGTGCCCTTTGGAAATGTATTTTTTGGGCCATGAATGAACTAATAGGTGTTTCGAGATGATGGATTCCTATAACCATTTGCGGATGAAATTTTAGTGATAACAGATGCCCCTTTATGTGTGAGGTTAGGAGAATACGTATAGATGAAATACATCAATGTTTCTTCTACTGAGAGTACCATTGTAAGAAAGAGTGTTGAGAGGAATTGCAAGAGCAACCCATTGGAGGGAGAGGGGAACCTGTGGGACCCAAACCTTTCGCGAGGTGTGAAAACATAAAAAATGTATACAAACGAGGCGGGCATGCCCCATGCTTGTGTCATGTAACTCAAATGTGTGAGACAGTAACTGAATCTGAATGCTAATGTAGATAACTAAAGTGCCCTCCAGGGAAGTTTTGATAATGGAAGATGAAAATTTTGATGGTCAACATACTCTGAAAACAGGTGATGACATGTGGAAGGAGTTTCGATGGCTCATGGGAATTGATGTCCCAACGAATTTAAGAGGTCTTCGACTAGTACAAAACAAATGCAATAGTCACAAAGTAAGACCCACCATAACATGAGAGTGTGTTGAAGTTGAATGTTGTGGGGATCAACGAAAACAGAGAGAAAGGATGGTTCTCCCTGTGCCATTCAAGATGCCTCATTGTAAGGGTAATGAGAGTCAAGATATTGTCTCCCTTCTGGAAACTGTGCTGATGTCAACAAAAAGGGAGACGTGACTCCGAGAAGAAAAAGGATTCTATAAATCCACTGGATGAGATGAGGAACTAATGATATACATGGACAAAGTCAAGATGTGGTGAGACTCAAGACCGTCCTTGGTTGGGTATATATGTGAAGTATGAGTGGCAACAACCGTGAAACTGGATCTAGCATTAGGGGGATGACTAGAAGTGGGTTTAAATTGTGCTGAGGCGTGGCAAAGTGGACAAACTCATGGATCGGTGGTACCTGGACTGTAGGATACTTAGGGTTTATGGACGATGTCAATAAGGGTGAAATGTAAAGGAATTCCCCAACCAAGGGCGACAGGGGTTTCTTTGCTGGGAAATGAAGGTCACTAAAGGTGACAACAAGAAACTATGTAAATGATGGAATCAAAATGACTTTGTAAAATTACCGAATGAATAAAGAATAAGTTGGGATAAGTGTGCATATACAGAAACAGGTGTCCCAATGTAATATGGCTTGGCCTGTGAGGGTGGAAGTTGTGGGGAGAAATGGTGGAGGGTGGGGGACCCATAGGTGGGTTTTTGTATGAGGTAAATGAATGGAGGGAAATATGAAGATGGGAAAAATGGTTGTGGATGAAATGGGGGGTTAATGATATTGCAGAGGTGCAGTGAAATGAGAACCATGAGGAGATATCTTGGGAGTCCATTGGGAAATCTATCATAATGAGGAGGAGTATGTGGATGATACTTGAACATGCATATGACTATAAGGACTCCCATCCCTAGGGGGTGAAAGCAGCATGGGTGTCAAACTGCCAAAGGGGAATATGAATGGGACAAATCATGTGGGGGAGAATGCTACCGGGTGACAGTAATTAAAATGCAGTGGAGGTGATAGTACTGCAGAGCCAGATGTGAGGATACCATAGGAAAATGTCAGAGGGTGTGACTGGGAGATGCAATTGATATTGATAGGGAATTATTACATGCCAGTGTCGAGAATTTACATGAAGGGGCTATGTTGATTTGTGGTGACCGAGTACCTACGCACATGAAAAACCAAATACCTGACGTGAACAATACTTGAAGATAAAGAGAATGTAACAATTATTTGATAATTTTGAACATGAGCATTCGTACTTGGGCATGATGTGAAAAAAATGATTCTCTGGGGCCGAGGATGGATTGTGACCTGGGGAATGTGACTGTGTAAGTGGTGGGATCCTGATCCCGTGGCTGAAGACGGATCGAAAAATGGATGCTTTGAGCTCCTGTAATTGATCATGGAAGTTTGGAAAACTGGGCTATATGTAGCTATAAGACCCATAATTCCACCTCATTTGTACCTTCTACCATAGTGAGTTGATGAGAAATTTTGAGAGGATATTTGGATATTCTGGGAATTCGAGCCAGCCGATCCAGGATTAGTGAGAGCTAGGTTAGGGGTCTCATCCTCCTGCATAAAAATCCTCATTTTTGGGAAGGGTTGTATGGAGGGCCTTGCTTTGAGGTTTTGTGAGGGTGGGTGCCAAGTGCGCGGGTGATCGAAAGAAAATCGTGCATGGAAAACTGCAATCGAAGGACAACCAAGATTGAAGGAAAACCGTGGATTGGGGTGGATGAGTAAGGTAAATAGGTGTGCATTTGATGTGCGCATGTTCGAAGAAGAGTTGTGCACTTGTGTGCAGCTGTGGGGTGAACATGTGCTCACAAATGCACGTCTGTGTGTGTGATAGGTGTGCATTGATGCACATCTATTTCTTCGATAGCTGCACATTGATGCAAAACTGTGTGAAGAACAAGCATGCATATGTGCACACCCGTGGGGGTGACAACCACGCATATGAGGCAAAGTTGGGTGATGAAAAACTTATCTTTTTTTTTAAGTTTTTGTATGAAGTGTGATGGTTGATCAAGTGTTGTTTGTGTGAATGAAGGTGATCAGTGTAGGATGCCAGTCCAATGGAGGGAGAGGGTCTGGGCGTGCCTTAGGGAGGCTGTGAGGGATGATGAGTCGGGTGTGCGGGGACCTTTGGTAGCCTATGGGTTGCTAAATTTCTTCGACTGCTCACTATTGTGGGCACATGAGTACCTTTTGTAGTTTGTTATATCTATGTGGAGCATGGATCTGTAGTGCTTCATTGTGCGAGGGAATCAACTTACATTCTTCGCGATGGAGGATGTGTATTTCTTGACCAAGCTCCCTTTTCGGGGAAGCACCGTACCTGATGATCCCCTGTTGTCGGGGGATGCACACTTGGCTGATTTGGCATAAACGTATTGTTCTAGGGAAGACTTTATGTTAGGCTCGGTGGTGCAGATTGGGGGGATGGACGCCCTTGTGCATCGTTGCATTACAATGATGATCGTGAGGATCTACGGATCCTTAGATACTCAACGGATCAGTGGTGGTCCACTGAGGATTATGTAGAGGGCATTTGGGGGAGAGAATTTTTCTTGGGGCTTGATTCTACACACCAATATGATGGGGTAGCTCAACTGGTGTCAAGCTATTGACTCAGGGAATTTTTCCTTTGGGTTGATCTTTGTGGCCTGGTTCTTGGAGAGGGTTCCTATGTTGCACCCTATAGTTTTTTTGGATGCATTTGGGGCACGGGAGCCACGATTGATGTTGTGGGAATCGATATTGGTATGACATGGGGGTGGGGAGGTTGGCCATTATTTTACGTCCGAGCTAGCATGTGTGTGGTGTAAGATGCCACAAATCATCCTACAGTACTCGTATGGTAGGATGGACTACCGTCGGGATCCAGACATTGTCTTGGGACCAAAGAGGTATGTTGATGTATTTGATGTTTTGTATTTTTGATAGTATAGCATATGTTTTATGTATGGATGGATGCTGATGTGTTTGCAGCCAATTCAATTTTTTCAATTTCCCTAAAAGCTGCCTACACCTATTGTCTCCTAAACGACAAGTCATCGTCGCATTTTGCAACTAGACATTTTATTTATAGCGACGATTGCAATTTGGTTTCGATTCAGTTTTCACAACTGAAAGTGTGAAAACCCCTCCATCGTTATTTGGACTGTTATCATCTTCTGAAAGGAACTTACCTTTGGTTTGCTATTAAGTGTCTTGAGTGGTTTTCTTTCAAACTATATCCATTTATATACTCTCACTTTGATTGTGCATTTTGATTTTATTCAATTAATGAGCCATTGAGCATGCAAATTTATTTGTTACATTTGATTCTATAAGGGTCATGATTGATTTTGGTTTTATATGATCCTTATTGTTATGAGCTCTTGACTTATCAATTTTATAAGATCTTTTGTTACAATGTTTCATAAAACTTTGATTATATATTATGCTATGAGCGCATGATCAATATATGAGTTTCGATTTCATGTTGAATGGCAA
This sequence comes from Picea engelmannii, assembly GCA_009831015.1. Taxonomy (NCBI): domain Eukaryota; kingdom Viridiplantae; phylum Streptophyta; class Pinopsida; order Pinales; family Pinaceae; genus Picea; species Picea engelmannii. The sequence goes on along the minus strand of ML778082.1, from coordinate 795,350 downwards.
AGGTTTGAAGTTATGAAATCACGATCGGGTAAACTTTTGGTTTGATTTAATAGTCTGAACTTATGCGATGGCACGATTGGATAAACATTTGACTTTGGGTTTTGATTTTATGATTTGGATCATTACTTGGTGTATGTTTTATGGGTTATGCAATGGCGCATTGATATAATATATGGTATGGAAAGTTGATACAATGATCCACCACCCAAATTGTCTGGTTGACTGATTCATATGGTTTAAACGATTTTATGGTGGATGGAACAACATTGTACTGTGCCATTATTATCCTACATGGCGGTGGTAATCCCACCACCTTCGCATGCATACAATTAATCCATTCACCTTTGAGCACTGCAGCTGTTAGCCGGAACGATTTTCAACCCTGTGTATTGTATTTTTCAGTTCAAGCCCTACTATGCACGCATGCCATGGCTCCAGTCGTAAGGGCCGAGCCCAATGGTTTCCAAGCATTGCTGATGTTCGATGGCGCTTATAGTGACCTGGAAAAGTTCGGATGGCTCCCATTCATAAGGAAATTTGATGGTTATAACCCTAGCGTGGTTTGACAATTTGCGTTAACCTTCGATGGCTGCCGAGCCAAGGTTGGGGATGTGCAACTGGAAATTAATGAGCAATTTCTTAGCTCAGCAACCAGTCTTCCTGTCATGGGACAAAAGTGGTCTAAAAATTACATAGTGGAAGATGTCCCGTGGACATTTCTCTTCCAATCTCGAATGGTGAACTCCTACGACAAAGGATGGCCTACAAATATGTTAAAACAACGCTGGCATGACCTGCTAATGATAATCAAGCAATTCATTACTTGCGAGGGAAGGTACGGGTTCATTTGCTTGTATCACCTTCATCTATTGATTGTTTTTATGGGTTTTGAACTGAATATGCCTCACTACCTTCATAGAAGTCTGTTTAAGATGGCTAAAAGGTACAAACATAGTCAGGCCGATACCAGCCTCTTCCATTATGGGTTAATTAAAATGATTGTGGTTTATGAATTGGGGTTACATCGTGACAGTTGGGGTGATTTTCTCAATCGGAATAGCTTTGTGGACTCAAGCCCACCACAGGTTGATAAACCTGTGGTGAACGAAAGTAAGCATATCCCCCCTGTGCCTTACAATGTTTTGCTACCCAAACCTCTACCCGACTCACCTATGAACTTGCCCATGTCTGTGACCAAACAGGTCGAAGTTGCTAAACCCACAGCCAAAAAGCCTAAAGCTAAATCTAATGCAAATTCTAAAGGTAAGAAAAATGCCCGATTAATCTCTCGCATGGCGAGAAATAAACCGAAACCCTCTGCTAACCCTGAGCCTATCATGGTCAGCGAAGATTCCGACTCGGAGATTGAACGTTTCCTTTTAGCTGAGTATCCCTACTCAGAAGGACTGTGTGATAAACCTCCTTATGACTTTGTCAAAAACCTACCACCTTGTTTGCGGGATGATCCCAATTTTCCTGGCATTGAAATACCTCGTGAAACCCTTGGTGACTCGTCGAAACCGTCTCCTGCTCAACCAACTGTTTCACCATGCAATCAATGTGGCTTATGGTTGGAAAGATACTACCTAGATGTGCCTATGTTGCAATCCATAATTCATGATCTGGAAGGTCAGGTGGAAAAACTCTCCAGTCAGAATGCCAAGGTGCAACCCACTAAAAAGAAGCAACAAACAACTGGTTCAATTCTATTTAAAAACGTTGATTCAGATACAACATTCGTCAATTCGAAATTGGCATAGCCCGAACAATTTCGCTGGTATGACCTTCGCCCATTTATATGACATAATCATAAAACTCTGTGTACATCATTGATCTCCTCTGTCACACAAGCATGCACTGTGTATATAATTTCGTTTTGGTAAATCGAATATTGCTATCATTAAAGTTTAAATTGGATTTGGTTTGGATTCGATTGATCACGATATGGTTTTTGATTGTTCGATTTGAGTTCAATTGAATGCTCTGTTGCTAATTAGAGTCACTATTGCATCTATTATAGACAAGCTGTTGTGCATTTAAAATTTTGAAACACGATCTATGTTGAGATCCGAATTGGTTATGATACACGTGATATATTTTATTTAAATATAACTTTGATCAGTCTGGAGACGGTTTGGATCATGTTTAAAAAAGGTTTTGTGTTATCTTTACCCAAATCGCGAATTGATTCAAATCATAACAGTCATTCAAGTCTCAGCCAGTCAATTCATTGTGGCTCGTCGACCCTATTTTCTTTTGAATTGGAATGACAATGGATATGTAGTTATGAATGGATTTGTAAAATGGAATTAATCATGCCCAGGATTACTCAAACCCGATTTTATTGGATTACTGCCCAGCTTATGGTTATCAACGCTGTTGGATCTTGACTATGTAATGCCCAACAATCAAAATCTATGTCGATTTTTATGCCAATACTGTTACACATGTTTTCAATGTGTCGTAACAGCCTTCCATATTGATATTTGATTACAACAGAATGAATCCTATGCATAATCTCTATGGCCTGCCTATATTTACTGTTGATTGAAACAACATGAACTTTATACAGCTGTAACAAATCTATTTTGTGTTCAATATAATGTGGCATATCATGTCTTATATGATTACTATTCTGCTTGATTATGGTTGTATTGATTACAATTATGGCGTATCATTATACGATTTGATTCATTGCTTAAATTTCGTTTGATATAGAACAGGCTTGTTGAGATTTGACCATGTTTTATGGTAACTGAAAACAGAGCACTCTTTACTCTGTTCCGATTGCATTCATTTTGATATTGTTTAATTTGAATGATAAATTAATATTTAATTTTTTTATGATTATTAAAAGATGGTTGGATTTGATTTTATTTGATTGATATCTGGTCCTGTTTGCTATTCTTGACTAGCTACAGAATCAGATGATTCTGTAGCTGAGTCTGTAGAATCAATTTTTTTATTATTTTCTTAATGAAATATCTTTCTAATTGGATATTTGTATGCTATTGCAGGTAAATTCGAATTTGCAGCTGAGTTGTTGATCAGTTAGGGGATGTTTCACAGATTTCACTTGCATTTTATTTGCTTAGTTTAGTTGATTTTGGGATATCTCCCAGATTATGTAAAACTGTTTGATTTTATCCACAAGGAAGTTTTACCTTGTGAAGAGACCTATATATACTTATGATTTTTGTAATAATCATCATCCTCATTCGTGGGAGAACAAGGATATGGAATTCTGATACAAACTAGAGCAGAATTGATGTTTTGTCATAGCTTTAGCTTCTCAATATATCAACATTTTGTTTCAAGTTTCGTATATCATTTTGCTTATGGTTTATGACTACTTTAGCTATCTAAATCAAATGCAAATGATATAATATTGATCACTGTAATCTATATATTATTTCTTCCACATATATAAAACACATAACAATTGTTAATTCAGTTTGTGAATGATAGCTTTGTCTTCTTCATAGATTGAATTGTTATATATAAGTCCTTGCATAACAGGTTTCCCTTATTGCAGGAAGTTATAAATTTCTTTTATGTCTTGTTTGTCCTGTAAAATACTTCAAGGAGCAACATAGCTGATCATTTACGAAAAGATTAAGGGCTAAAACGGTGCGAGTTTCCCTCCTCCAACCAGCTTAAGAAGTCATCATACACAGGGCAGATTTGGAGCGTTTCCAGGTCAACTAGTACATTTTTTACTGTTTTTATTAAGTAGTTTAATATAGATATAAGTTTAATTAGATTTATATTAGATTGTTTAATTTCAGTAAATATATTAGATTGTTTAATTTTAGTAATGTTTATTTCTTTTTCATAAAAGATAAAAAATCAAAAAGAGATCCTTGGCTTTCTTAGGGCAGAATATACATGAGTTTTGCAGGTTTTAATCAAATATGTAGGTTGTTCATAGTGTACATTTGTGAATAAGAAATATTGTAGCTGATAATTAGATAGTTGATTTGAGTTATTATAAGAGTAATTTGTAGTTTGTAGATAGAATAGTTAGAATATTTTATATTTAGTATATTAGTTCCTTTTCTTTGCTTTATTAGTTTCTAGTTTCCTTTATTTTAGTTAGTTTCTTGTATTCAGTTATAGTTTAGTTTGTTTTATTTACTTTAGTTAGATTACTTAGCTCAGATCAATTCTCTCTTTGGTTTTCATAGAAGACCTTAGAGTGGCCAACGAAGCCGTTAAACTCGTCAGGGTGGTCCATTCCAAACATCTTGGGTTATTTAGAAAACCCTGGACCGGTTCCACTCTCCCAGTTGACGGATGGTCAATTTCACCCGTCAACAAATGGCGCTAGAAGGAGGGCCTAAACTTAATTAATGGCATGAGGTGGTCACAAGAGTCCTCCCCCACCTAATCGCACTCCCATAGTGACTAGAAGCCATTCACAAGATAATATCCCCCCTCAAACAACAACTACTTCAACCGAAGATCCACGGATCACAGTTGAGCCAGCAACCCCTAATCCTACAAGTGGTGATCCTCAAGAGATCGTTCATCAATGTCTTATCAAAACACATAGTTCCTTAGCAAGTCTTAGGTGACCAAACCGCCCGTGGGGTCAACCTTTAGACTTCTCTGATATCAGAGAACAGTTAGGTGACATAGACCTCACTGTGAATCCTACAGATCCGAACACAAATCCTGCTACAGGAGGATTTGGGATACCTCCTTCACCACCTCCCTCATCTCCTTATTCTTCTGGAGGAGATTCCTCTTCTGACGAAGGTAAATTTCCTTCTCAGCCTTCTACACCCAATACCCCGATGGCAAATAAGAACAACCCTACTAGACCCTAGTTAGACCAGGATGCCGTAGCTGTACCTGGAGACCAGCACCCTTTACCTAAGCACCCGGAGAAATGGCTTTCTAAGTTTTATCCCGATTCAAAACAGATAGCTGAAGATCATATCAAAAAATTTATGTTAGCCATCAGACTTCGTAATGTTGAACATGAAGATGTTGTATGTAGGTTGTTCCCTTACACCTTTGAGGGTAATGCGTCCACTTGGTACTTTTCCCAATAGACTCATACTATAGTGTCATGGAAAAAGTTTGAGTCATAATTTTTGGAAAAATTCGGAGATGGCAAACCTCCGGAAGTCTTAGTCGTGGATCTTTCAAGCTTAAAAATGAACTCGAAAGAAAAAGTTAAAGATTTTAATCAAATATTTTTAACACTTAAGAATAGAATCCCTGTAGACTCTATGCCTGCTGAGAGTCTTGTAATAGCTTACTACACTAAATCTCTACATCAAAGTATAGCTATTTGGGTAAAAAGATCTAAAAAGGCCATGTTGTTAGAAGCCTTTGAAGAGGCTACTCAGATTGAAAAAGACATACTTAGTCTAAAAGACTCTTCTAGCAATGAAGCCGAGACTATTTCTTCATCCAAAAAGAAGATTGAAATTCTCCCCAGACCCACACAGAACAAAACACCACCTGAAAACTCTGATTTGGAAAATTTAACCAAAGTTGTACAAAAACTGTCTAATCAAGTTATAGATTTAAAAAGGTCGACTGAAGAATCCTCTTCAAGTAAAGGGCCCTACAAACCCCCTTTCCAAAAACCTTTTCAAACCAACCGGCCTAATCCTAATCCTGAAGGCTTGAACCTAGAAAGTTTGCAATGTGCTCTATAGACAATTCTAGGAGCCCAAGATGACTTGATCCCTCCTGACATCCCTCAAGAGGAAGTCAAGAAGGAAACAGCTCAAGAAGAAGAGTCTTCTCCAAATATCTTTGGACACCTCTTGGATAGTATCTTCCAAGCTAACTTCGAGACTGTGCACCCTTACAACACTAGGAGCAAGACCGCAAACAAACCTCCTGCCGAGAACACTACAACTTCACTTCCAAAGCCATCTAAATCAGTAGAAACTAAACAGAGTAATGCTAGCC
>ML778082.1:763739-784440 GCA_009831015.1 Picea engelmannii | reverse complement strand
AAAAAAAAAAAAAAAAAATCAATAAGAGCTGTGGGAAATGTTTGTAAACCTGCCGAGATACTGAACAGGTCTGCTGGCAGTGGGTAAATGCAAGCATGGTGCCAAGACAACTTTGTCGGGGTACTGAACAGGCCCGCTGGCAGTGAAGGAATGTCGGGTACACGAAAATCTGCAAAAAAACATAAGAAACCTCTTTTAAAGTCCTTTATTCTAATCTAGAACTTCTTGACAGGATAAAGATGTCCGAGTGGGTTAAATGGAAACCCTGACGAGGCTATGGATGCCTGCTGGAAGCAGTGGCCATGCCAACAATATTGAATATTTTATCATAAAAATCATGACTTGGTAATCTTGAGACTGCTATTGGTTTACGTCTTTAAAACATCGCTGAAAAAGATAGTAGATGATGGTGTTGGTACGATTTTCTGGTTGTTGTTAGTCGAATTTTTCTTTGCTATCCTGATCTGAATTCATTTCTTTTGACAGAGATAACTACTTCTCCCAGTGTGTCACCATTGTTGGCAGCCAATTCAATTTTTTCAATTGCCCTAAAAGATGCCTACAGCTATTGTCTCCTAAACGACAAGTCATCGTCGCATTTTGCAACTAGACATTTTATTTATAGCGACGATTGCAATTTGGTTTCGATTCAGTTTTCACAACTGAAAGTGTGAAAACCCCTCCATCGTTATTTGGACTGTTATCATCTTCTGAAAGGCACTTACCTTTGGTTTGCTATTAAGTGGCTTGAGTGGTTTTCTTTCAAACTATATCCATTTATATACTCTCACTTTGATTGTGCATTTTGATTTTATTCGATTAATGAGCCATTGAGCATGCAAATTTATTTGTTACATTTGATTCTATAAGGGTCGTGATTGATTTTGGTTTTATATGATCCTTATTGTTAGGAGCTCTTGACTTATCAATTTTATAAGATGTTTTGTTACAATGTTTCATAAAACTTTGATTATATATTATGCTATGAGCGCATGATCAATATATGAGTTTCGATTTCATGTTGAATGGCAAAGGTTTGAAGTTATGAAATCACGATCAGGTAAACTTTTGGTTTGATTTAATAGTCTGAACTTATGCGATGGCACGATTGGATAAACATTTGACTTTGGGTTTTGATTTTATGATTTGGATCATTACTTGTCGTATGTTTTATGGGTTATGCAATGGCGCATTGATATAATATATGGTATGGCAAGTTGATACAATGATCCACCACCCAAATTGTCCGGTTGACTGATTCATATGGTTTAAACGATTTTATGGTGGATGGAACAACACTGTACTGTGCCATTATTAGCCTGCATGGTGGTGGTAATCCCACCACCTTCGCACACATACAATTAATCCATTCCCCTTTGAGCGTTGCAGCTGTTAGCCGGAACGATTTTCAACCCTGTGTATTGTATTTTTCAGTTCAAACCCTACTATGCACGCATGCCATGGCTCCAGTCGTAAGGGCTGAGCCCAATGGTTGCCAAGCATTGCTGATGTTCGATGGCACTTATAGCGACCTGGAAAAGTTCGGATGGCTCCCGTTCATAAGGAAATTCGATGGTTATAACCCTAGCGTGGATCGACAATTTGCGTTAACCTTCGATGGCTGCCGAGCCAAGGTTGGGGATGTGCAACTAGAAATTAATGAGAAATTTCTTAGCTCGGCAACTAGTCTGCTTGTTACGGGACATAAGTGGTCTAAAAATTACAAAGTGGAAGATGTCCCGTGGACATTGCTCTTCCAATCTCGAATGGTGAACTCCTGCGACAAAGGATGGCCTGCAAATATGTTAAAACAACGCTGGCATGACCTGCTAATGATAATCAAGCAATTCATTACTTGCGAGGGTAGGTACGGGTTCATTCGCTTGTATCACCGTCGTCTATTGATGGTTTTTATGGGTTTTGAACTCAATATGCCTCACTACCTTCATAGAAGTCTGTTTAAGATGGCTAAAAGGTACAAATGCAGTCAGGCCAATACCAGCATCTTCCATTATGGGTTAATTAAAATGATTGTGGTTTATGAATTGGGGTTACGTCGTGACAGTTGGGGTGATTTTCTCAGTCGGAATAGCTTTGAGAACTTAAGCCCACCATAGGTTGATAAACCTGTGGTGAGCGAAAGAAAGCATATCCCCCCTGTGCCTTACAATGTTTTGCTACCCAAACCTCTACCCGACTCACCTATGAACTTGCCCATGTTTGTGACCAAACAGGTCGAATTTTCTAAACCCACAGCCAAAAAGCCTAAAGCTAAATCTAATGCAAATTCTAAAGGTAAGAAAAAAGCCCGGTTAATCTCTCACATGGCGAGAAATAAACCGAAACCCTCTGTTAACCCTGAGCCTATCATTGTCAGCGAAGATTCTGACTCAGAGATTGAACGTTTCCTTGCAGCTGAGTATCCCTACTCAGAAGGACTGTGTGATAAACCTCCTTATGACTTTGTCAAAAAACTACCACCTTGTTTGTGGGATGATCCCAATTTTCCTGGCATTGAAATACCTCGTGAAACCCTTGGTGACTCGTCAAAACCCTCTCCTGCTCAACGAACTGTTTCACCATGCGATCAATGTGGCTTATGGTTGGAAAGATACTACCTAGATGTGCCTATGTTGCAATCCAGAATTCATGATCTGGAAGGTCAGGTGGCAAAACTCTCCATTCAGAATGCCAAGGTGCAACCCACTGACAAGAAGCAGTGAACAACTGGTTCAATTCTGTTTAAAAACGTTGAGTCAGCTACAACATTCATCAATTCAAAATTGGCATAGCCCGAACAATTTCGCTGGTATGACCTTCGCCCATTTATATGACATAATCATAAAACTCTGTGTACATCATTGATCTACTCTGTCACACAAGCATGCACTGTGTATATAATTTCGTTTTGGTAAATCGAATGTTGCTATCATTAAAGTTTAAATTGGATTTGGTTTGGATTTGATTGATCACGATATGGTTTTTGATTGTTCGATTTTAGTTCAATTGAATGCTTTGTTGCTAATTAAAGTCACTATTGCATCTATTATAGACAAGCTGTGGTGCATTTCAAATTTTGAAACAAGATCTATGTTGAGATCCGAATTGGTTATGATACACGTGATATATTTTATTTAAATATAACTTTGATCAGTCTGGAGACGGTTGGGATTATGTTTAAAAAAGGTTTTGTGTTATCTTTACCCAAATCACGAATTGATTCAAATCATAGCAGTCATTCAAGTCTCAGCCAGTCAATTCATTGTGGCTCGTCGACCCTGTTTTCTTTTGAATTGGAATGACAATGGATATGTAGTTACGAATGGATTTGTAAAACGGAATTAATCATGCCCAGGATTACTCAAACCCGATTTTATTGGATTGCTGCCCAACTTATGGTTATCAACGCTGTTGGATCTTGACTATGTAATGCCCAGCAATCAAAATCTATGTCGATTTTTACGCCAATACTGTTACGCATGTTTTCAATGTGTCGTAACAGCCTTCCATATTGATATTTGATTACAACAGAATGAATCCATTGCATAATCTCTACGGCCTACCTATCATTACTGTTGATTGAAACAACATGAACTTTATACAGCTGTAACAAATCTATTTTGTGCTCAATATAGTGTAGCATATCATGTCTTATATGATTACGATTCTGTTTGATTATGGTTGTATTGATTACAATTATGTCGTATCATTATACGATTTGATTCATTGCTTAAATTTCGTTTGATATAGAACAGGCTTGTTGACATTTGACCATGTTTTATGGTAACTGAAAACATAGCACTCTTTACTCTGTTCCGATTGCATTCATTTTGATATTGTTTAATTTGAATGATAAATTAATATTTCATTTTTTTATGATTATTAAAAGATGATTGGATTTGATTTTATTTGATTGATATCTGGTCCTGTTTGCTATTCTTGACTAGCTACAGAATCAGATGATTTTGTAGCTGAGTCTGTAGAATCAATTTTTTTTTATTATTTTCTTAATGAAATGTCTTTCTAATTGGATATTTGTATGCTACTGTAGGTAAATTCGAATTTGCAACTGAGTTGTTGAGCAGTTAGGGGATGTTTCACAGATTTCACTTGCATTTTATTTGCTTAGTTTAGTTGATTTTGGGATATCTCCCAGATTATGTAAAACTGTTTGATTTTATCCACAAGAAAGTTTTACCTTGTGAAGAGACCTATATATACTTATGATTTTTGTAATAATCATCATCCTCATTCGTGGGAGAACAAGGATATGGAATTCTGATACAAACTGGAGCAGAATTGATGTTTTGTCATAGCTTTAACTTCTCAATATATCAACATTTTGTTTCAATTTTCGTATATCATTTTGCTTATGGTTTATGACTACTTTAGCTATCTAAATCAAATGCAAATGATATAATATTGATCACTGTCATCTATATCTTGTTTCTTCCAGATATATAAAACACATAACAATTGTTAATTCAGTTTGTGAATGATAGCTTTGTCTTCTTCATAGATTGAATTGTTATATATAAGTCCTTGCATAACAGGTTTCCCTTATTGCAGGAAGTTATAATCATAAGATTGTTATGATTTACTTTTATGTCTTGTTTGTCCTGTAAAATACTTGAAGGAGCAGCATAGATGATCATTTACGAAAAGCTTAAGAGATAAAATGGTGCGAGTTTCCCTCCTCCAACCAGCTTAAGAAGTCATCATACACAGGGCAGATTTGGAGCGTTTCCAGGTGAACTAGTACATTTTTTACTGATTTTATTAAGTAGTTTAATATAGATATAAGTTTAATTAGATTTATATTAGATTGTTTAATTTCAGTAAATATATTAGATTGTTTAATTTCAGTAATGCTTATTTCTTTTTCATAAAATATAAAAAATAAAAAATAGATCCTTGGTTGTCTTAGGGCAGAATATACATGAGTTTTGCAGGTTTTAATCAAATCTGTAGGTTGTTCATAGTGTACATTTGTGAATAAGAAATATTGTAGCTGATAATTAGATAGTTGATTTGAGCTATTATAAGAGTAATTTGTAGTTTGTAGATAGAGTAGTTAGAATAGTTTATATTTAGTATATTAGTTCCTTTTCTTTGCTTTATTAGTTTCTAGTTTCCTTTATTTTAGTTAGTTTCTTGTATTCAGTTATAGTTTAGTTTGTTTTATTTACTTTAGTTAGATTACTTAGCTCAGATCAATTCTCTCTTTGGTTTTCATAGAAGACCTTAGAGAAGCCAACGGAGCCGTTAAACTCGTCAGGGTGGTCCATTCCAAACAACTTGGGTTATTTAGACAACCCCGGACCGGTTCCACTCTCCCAGTTGACAGACGGTCAATTTCACCCGTCAACATGATGCTATCATTTTGTTGTTGTGTGTGCAGATGTGGGGCCGCAAAAATGAGAGGTAGAGTTGGTCAGAGAGCCGAATCATTAGGGGCCCATGAGACCACCATGGAGAGAGCCACGGGTAGGAGAAAGAAGTTGGAGGGACAAGGTTGGTATGAGGCCAGTCGATGATGAGAGAGTTGGAAGGAGACACATATATGATGAACCCGGTGCAGGGCCATCACATGCTCCTTCGGTAGAGGTCGTTGAAGTGTTAGAGTAATTTCACCTTCGATTGGAGGTGGTGCTACAGGGAGTTCCTGAGGGTATGTGGACTTATATCTAGGATGAGGGAGTCTTGAAGCAGTGCATGGGCCTTTCGACAGAGCTATAAACCCTGATATGTAGGGTAGCTATAGCGGGGGTAGCTATGACTGGGTGACTACCCCCAAGACCTAGAGGACCCCCAATTGGTGGGGCTCCTCCTCTCGAGAGAGGACCTAGTGGTGGTTCTCTAGAGGCACCATGAGTGTGATTTGATCTATATATTTTTTGTATTTATATAGGTCTATGGGCCCATTTTGTATAGGGTGGGGTGACACCTATTATGGGCTTATAGGGTTTGGGGATTTCTCCTGCCTATGGGAGATGTACATGTTGTACTATTTCTTGGAAACATTTGATGGCACACTGATCAATATATATATATATATATATATATATATATATATATACATTTTTGGGACCTTTTTGTTGTTTGCATGTGATGATGTTTTGTGGTTCTTTTTTATCGTGTCTAATCTATATGCTGTGAAAGATGTTTCATGATTTATGTATGTGTAATGGTGTATTGATGGGACGAATTCCAATCTAACACTAAGTTAGACATACTATATTTTGTTTGATTGAATTATTGTGGAATATGTGTAAATGTAATTGAATCAAAATGTCGAGATAAGAGTATAGCTTGTAGGTATTTGCAGAAGAGGCAGGGATCATGGACACAATACACATTGTTGAGATGCAAGACGTCAAGATGGGAATTTGACGACTATGGTGATGGATGGACTCAACAAGGAGGCCAAGGAAGGCTGTGTATTCAGCTTGATTATTCATTGTTGAGCCCAAACATATGCCATTTGAGTGGAGTAGTTCATGTGAGGGGGTATAAAGGGCCCAAGCGACGGAAGAGAGATTCTGTGTCCACCAGCTAGCTTCGTCGGCGTAACCGATGTGATAGGCCAATGGTGAAAAAATATGTAAATAACAAGAATGGTATATCATAGATAAGGCATCAATGGAGTAAAAGAATACTAAAAACTCTACAAATTTGTACAAAAAATAAAAAGCCTAGTGTAGAATGACTACGCTTAGGCGTAAAATTTTTTTAAGTACAACCCCTTGATGGGTTATTTGAGAGAATAGAATTTGTGGGAGGCTAGGATGTAGGTGCCTTTAGTGAGGTAGTTTTGGATGATGTAGGGTCCATGCCATAATGACTCAAATTTTCCATGACCGAGGGTATCGTGAGCGATGTCGCAGGCAATGACGAGATCTCCTTCATTAAATGAATGAAGGTTGACATGGCTGTCGAAGGTGGCCTTCGACCATTTTTTGGCTGCCTCATTGTTCTGTAAGGAAGATCGACGGTCTTCATCCAAAAACTCTAAGTTCAACAAGCATTCCTCTATTGGATCAGTGTCAAGTAAAATGTCGATGGTGGTGCGTAAACTGGGAATTAGATGGGGAGAGTGGCTTCAACCCCATGGATGAGGTGGATTGGTGTAAAACCAGTGGTGGTTTTAACTATTGTGTGATAATCCCATAGTGTTGAAAAAAACATATGATGCCAATTGGTCTTTTGTTTGTTGACAGTACGCTGCAACATGGTTTTGAGGACCTTGTTGAACGCCTCTACTTGTCCATTGGATAGAGGGTAGTAGGGTGATAAGAACTCATGAGTTAATCCTAACTTTGAGGAAATTTTGATGAAGAACTCATTCTCAAAGTGTTTTCCATGATCGGAGACTGTTTGTAGTGGTACTCCGAAGCGGGAAATGATGTGATTAAAGAAGAAATCTGTTGTAGTGTTGTTGAAAGTAGGGATGGCTTCGACTCACTTGGTGAAGTAATCGACTGCCATGACAATGTACTTGTTTCCATTTGCTATATGGAGGTTTTAATGTCATGAAGTCAATGCCCCATTTGCAAAAGGGGTCGACCGTGATGAATAGGTGTAGAAGAGCGGGTGGTGCTCATGCTTTGTTGGCATAAAGTTGGCATTTGTCACACTATTTCACAACATGCATGCATTCGTGAAACAATGTGGGCCATAAGTAGCCCGCTCAAATTATTTTCTAGGCAGTGGAAATTCTTGAGAGGTGACCACCACAAGAGCCACTGTGATAATCATTTAGAACTCTGTCGTCTTCATCGATGGTCAAACATTGACAGAGTATGGTTTTGACCCCTCATCGATATAAGATGTCACTGATAAGGAGATATTGAGGGTATTGATGGAAAATATGTCATAGATCATCTCGAGATATATGGGTTCCGAACTTATGTGTGAGAAGGTAGATGAGGAGGTCACCGTACCAGGGGTCATTCGAGGGGATGTAGAAGAGGTGTTTGTCGGGGAAGTCCGTATAGATGGGTGAACTGGTGGTATCTGAGGGAAATGTTGTAATGAATTCAGAGAGGATGAGCACTTTATTTCTCTTGGGAGTTGAAAACTCTAGGTCGTACTCCTGAAGGATAATGATCCATCGGGCAAATTTTCCATTGATTTGTCGACGACTAAGAAAGCACTATATGGGGTTAGAATCTACTATGAATTTGGTAGTGCGAAGAAAGATATAATAACGCAGTTTCTGTTTTGTGAGGACAATTGCAAGGGTGAGTTTCTCTTTGTGATTATACTTGAGGGGTGGCCCTGAAGGTTTTTACTTATGTAGTAAATTACATGCTCGCGACCATCATCCCCTATCTGGATGAGGACTCCTACTACTGAGACGACAGATGCCGGTAAGTAGAGAGTGTAGTCATGATCATAGTCAAGTGGAATAATCAAAGGGGAATTGGAGAGTGTTTCTTTTATATCATCAAAAGCAGTTTGGGAATGTTCATCCCATCAAAATGGGATATCGTGATGCAACTAGCAAAGGAAAACATGTGCGCGGGTAGCGTAATCGGGGACGCATCACAAAAAGTTGGTTTTTCATTGTAAGCTCTGTAGTTAGCGTAATTTTTGTTGTGCTACTTATATGTTTATTATAATGCACTCATTAATTATCAATCCAGGATTCATAATCAACAGAGTTGCATGACACCAGTAAGAAAGGTAATTCTAATGTCATGAGTATAGAACTATTATAGACTATGCATGCTGAAAATAAGGCAAACTAGCAAAACAAAACATGGTTGTCTTTCACAAAGAGGCTATCTACTTCATTATGGCACATGCAAGAATGAGATGGAGTTATTTTGACAGATTAAATTTTCTATCTGACCCAGAAAGCTAACTATGCAATCATTCTTCTGAAAGTGAAATCACACATCAATCATCAGTCATCAATCATCGAGACATAGTATCTGAATGGAAGGTGCGCTTGGTACTAGATTCAGACAATGGCAATATGGCGCATAAGTATCAGATGGACGAGATGGTATATAAAGGTTGGACTCATTTAGAGGTCAAAGGTTACACATGGAAAATTAAAACATTAGTGCACGAAAAATTTAGTCTCCTAGCTCAATAAACCACAAAAATGCATGAATTAATTATACTTTACCTTATGACCTCATCAATGGATAATGGTAGTGTTCTTTGTCATTTATCCAAGCTTAGGTAAGCCAAAACACTATAGATGAGAAGTATAATAGGGTAGTGGGGATGTCAATTTAGAGGCTCAACATTCCCCCATGCCAAAACCATTGCATGTCCTCATGCAACTGAAACAAACCCAATTTTTTTCAAAATTTGAGACTCCATTCTTTACTTCTGTGGATCAATGATGTTGATGGTTGAGGCTTCTTCTTTGAACTTCCTTTTTATGACCCTAATGTATTGTAAGAGTCTTAGTACCTTCTTGAGAGTATTAGAAGTCTCTTCATGGTCATCTTGAAGTTGCTGGTTGGTTGCCTTCAGTTGCTTGTTTTCCTTTTTGATATACCTATCCAATAGTTGGTATTCCTTCACTTCTTGTTTGAGTTCCTAGTTTTGTTTTTGTAGCTCCCCAATATTTTTCTTCATCTGTGCTTTTGCTAAGATCCTTGTTGACTCCATTGTTTCTGGCTGGATGCATTCTCTTTCCTCCACTTCCTCCCTCATCCCACACAAAGTAATAGTGACTTGTTCCTCAGTCAGGCTAGGGATGTCATCATGGACTGATAGGTCTTCAGAAGGGGAGCTAAGATCTATTGGATCTTCATGTCTATGAGGACTAACAACTAAGTTTTCTTTCTTTTCCATGCTCCTTGTGGTTCTTTTACAAGGGGTATTGGATCAGGGGTTCTCACAGGCTTCATTTTCTTCTTTTTTGTTTATGGAATGGTTACAGGGGATTGTTCTATAGACTGTTCACTTTTATTTTCTGAGCTATTCTTCTCTTTCCTCATAGTTTTTGTCTTATGACCCTTCTCCTCAAGTGATACTGTTGAAGTCTCCTCTACTAATTTGGTTTTACCTTTTGATTCTTGAATTTTAAAAATATTATTGACTGTGGAAGAGTTCCCTTCTTGTTTACTAGATCTATCATTTTGGCTCACTGTTCTGGATGATGATGGAGTTACCTTATCTTTCTTTCCCTTTTCTTTTGAGGTTCCTTATCTTTCTCTGGAGCAAGCTGGGCTTCCTCTATAGGTTTGTTTTATGTGGGAAGGTGTTGAGTGATGAGGATTTTCCAGCTAATCCTTTGCTTCTTGATTTCATGTATAACTTACATCTTAATAAGACCTTGATGGTAAATGCTAGTCTTCTCAGTTTTGGATAGGGATTTGACACCTCTTATTATCTTGTTCAGACTCATCCATAAAAAATATGGGAAATCAATTTCAGGGCGTCCTTCAAAGTGTAATAGAAGCCTAAGATGATATATGAAGGTTACAACATACTTTCCCTCACAAGTGAGGAATCGTTGAAGACTAGCAAGAATTGGATGATACTCTTCCTTGATATAGTTCCTAGGAATCCCCTTTTTCCAATCAGGGTGCTGATGGTCTTCTTTCGAAAATCGTTGGCAAATTTCCTTGTTGATTCCCACTCCTTTGAAATAGTTGGCTCCTCTGTTAGGTAATCCTGTGGCTTCCCTTAAGGTTGCTTCATTGATTGTTAGCTGCATATTTCCTATGTGTGCAATCTCTCCATCGTAGCCTTGAATAAATGCGTGAGATACCTTCTCATGAAAGCCTGTGAATTTCTCCAAAAATGGCATCCATCCCACTCTAGCATACTTCTCTCTACACCACTGGAACTCCTCAGTCTCTCTATAAATCTAGAAGACCAGTTCATGTCTACTTACAACCATGTTTATTAATTGTGAGAAAAAAAATCAGGCTATAGCGCAAGGATTTAGTCAGCTGATGAGGGAAAGGGTTTGGTACTGGAGATCGTAGAGAGGAGTAAGCTTGGAACTAGAGAAAAGTTGGTAATGGAAAAAAAACTATGGTGATGGCATCACTAATTTAGATGGTGGGTTTAAGTAAAGATGTCGTAAAGGACAATTAGGAAAAGATGAGGCTCATCTGGATGGCTTCGCCACCCAGATAAGCCATTTCATTTATGATTGTTAGTGCAATGATGGGGACAGAATGTTGGGTGTCGAAGAATTATTGTTGTTAGGCGATTGGATTTCTAAGTCATAAATTTTGATGTTGAATCGTGGCTTATGACATGAGATACGTTTGTGATTTCTTAAGGATGAAGCACATTTGTGGCTCATCATTACTAGACATGCTCCATATTCACTCTTTTGATGTGATTTTACCTTCAATCATTTTCAAGTGCTTATGTGATGAGATGATTGACTAAGGTTAGGCATATGGGTATGAGGGAAGTGATAGTTAGGTGCATGGTTTTAATATTAAGGTCATAATATCTAGTATATGTTTTCATACCTCTTGTAGTTTTATAAGAAAAGGAAAATAAATAATACCATGTTACCTTTGTTTTTACCTTTGTATAATCAATACCCATAGCATATGTGACTGCCTTTGTATTTGAAGCTTGCAAATTGTTAGAGTTCATCTTTTTAGGCTGGAGTTTTCTGGAAGCTTGGTACCAGAATTTCTTGTACTTCATGAGACTTCTTTATTCTGTGCTTGTCTCCTTTTGTGTCTAGTTCTGTAGTGTTGTAGGATGAACCTACTAGTTTCTGAGGATGAGGTGTGAGTCTGAAAAAGAGTTCTGAAAAGAGCTCTTTGACCCTCCCCCATGCTGAGGATGTTGCATATCCTTATGTAAGAAGATCTAACATCTTGTATCATAATGGAAGAAAAATGATAAGAGAAAAGAAACCAAATCAAATTCCAAAAGTACATTTATCACCTAGCATACGATCAAATGCCTAACAATTTTGAAATTGCCTTTCTTTTGATGACTTATTGACAAGGGTAGCATTCAGCAGTGAAGACAGGGAGGTGTTTATATTTTTTCCAGAAGAACATATCCAACCTAACTTGCTTAAGAGATTTACTATCATTAGATGTTATGGATAAATTTCACAGTATAAGTAGATGAGACTCCCTAGTTAGGGCTCCACTCTTAAGAAGTTTCCTTCTTAGGTAATGTAGGCTTTAGATGTCAGACCGATAAGGTTGACTTAGGGTAATTCTCAAATGGACATTTTCTTGTAATAATTATATTTGTTTATTAATCTGGAGTTTGTATCTCATAAATGTTAACAATGATATTTGCTTGTAGTGTTCATCTTTTAGATGACGAAAGTGAATTTTTCAACCAGAAAAGTATAGATGAGACATTTCTCAACCAGAACCCACTGCCAGAAAGCCTATTCAATACTCCGGTGGGGTAGTTATGATAATTAGTGAGAAACATCCCTTCCCCAGGCATAATGCCCCATTGCCAATATGCGAATAGGCCTGTTCAGTACCCTGATGGGTTTGCCTAGTCATACCATAGACCGATATCTGCTGCCAACAGACATGTTCAGTATCCCAGCGGGTTAGTCTCTTAAACCCTTTTTCCATCAGAGGATTCTTGTCCATAGTCACCTATTTTGGTTTTTATTAAAGAGTGCTTTTGCAGAGTGACAGGGGAGGCTCGTCTAAAAACCTTTTTACAGGATGGGATGGTATTGGGTTGGAAGATATATTCTCTTATTTGAATGTCTATAAAGATTTGTCTGAAGGAAAAATAAACTTATGTATGCACATTATTTATTTAGAATGATACATATGTGTAATTCTGTCTGAGTTTGTCCATAAGAGAATGACCTAAAGTTAACTTAGGGTACTGATACATCCTCTTCCATAAAAGTTTTCCTAGTGTGCCCATGACAGAGATTGTTCATATACTAATATGTTACTCTTTAGTAAGGATGATACAATGAATACTATTGAAGCCAAGGTAGGGTGAGATAGTTACTTGTAGGCTAATATATTTTTTAATCCCTTAATCATGCTGAAATACTGGATAAAGGCAACTTCTAGACTTTGAAGCATATTAAGGATGGTTCTTTTAACGATCATAGGTAAAGATTATGTCTTCTTTGTCAAGCAACAAAACCAAAATAAATTTAAAAATTCTTCCCTTAGCTAGCAATAGAACCAAAATAAATTAAAAATTCTTCCCATTAGTTAGCAACAAAACCAAAAGAAATTAAAAATTCTTCTCTTTAGTCAACAACAGAACCAAAAGAAAATATTGCTTCATGAGGGTTGCCATTTGATGCTATATTTTGTTCCTTGGTTCCATATTGAGTGATTACTACATGGCTTCATACTTTGTAATATTTTGAAATAGCCGTAGCATTCCTTAGGTGATGTGTCCTGATAGTACCATATAAGGACAGACTTCTGGTACTGGACCAACATAGGATTGTTGGTGCCAGACCAGAATAGGATTTCTGGTACTGTATTAGCACAACTGGTACCAGATCAGAACAGAGTATTGTTGATGCCTACAAACTGATGTTTAGCAAGTTCGTGAAGGATCAAATAAATTATAGAAATCTACTTATAAAGATAAAAAGTAACACAAAAGGAGGTAAGAGTCCATTGTTACCTTCAGCTTATTAACAAAACACAATACACACCTATGTACAAAAGTTTTTAAAAGTAAACCAATCAATTAATGTGGATTAGTAGGAAGGTATCCTTCCTTACTGATCACCTGCATATCTGAATTTTGTAGTATACGAGTCAAAAATTTCTCTTTTGATAGGGGTTTGTTATAAATTCTCAACCGGTGACCATTCACAAGTAGTGGTGTTTGATGTTCATCGATTTTATTTATCTTGATTGAACCATTATCATAGACAGTGTCAATTTTGTAAGGTAGCATCCAACGAGTAGTTAACTTACCTTTGAAGTTCTTGAATCTTCTTCCATACAATAGGGCCCAATCTCCTTGTTGAAAATTTTTCTTTTTGAGATACTTGTCATGCCATTTTGTTCTCTGCACTTGAATGAGGGTGGTTCTTTGAAGTGCCTCCTGCCTAATTTCATCCATCTCATTAAGCTGCAAGAGTATTTGTTGTTGGGCTTCATCTAAGTTCATGCCAACTTGTACTGCAGTCCTGAAGGTTTTGATCTGGAATTCTATGGGGAGAAGCACTTGCTTCCCATACACCAACTCGTAAGGTGTATGTCCTTTTGTATTCCTCCAGGTGATTCTATAATCCCATAAGGCTTCTAGTAATCTCTCAGCCCAATCCTTGTGGTGTAGCTGTACTATTTTGGTAAGAATGGACTTAATAACTTTGTTGGTAGATTCTACTTGTCCATTTGCCTATGGATGGTAGGGTGTAGATTTCCTGTGTTTGATTTGGTACTGTTCTGTAACAACTTTGACTAGATTAGAGGTAAATTGAGTCCCTTGATCAGTCACAATTTCTCGGGTTACACCAAATCTAGTAAAAATGTCATTAAAAAGGAAATCTACCACTGATTGTTCACTTGCAGTTGGTAAAGCTTTTTCTTCAACCCACTTAGTCACATATTCGGTACATACAAGTATATACTTTTTCTTTTTAGATGAATGGTTAATGGGCCCTACAAAATCTAATGCCCATTTCTCGAAAGGCTCAATGACTACCTGGGCTTGAAGTGGCATTTGGTCTCGTGTAGTAGGCTTACCCATTCATTGCCATTCATCACAATTGCATACATAAGTTTTAGCATCTTTGAAAATATGAGGCCAATAATAACCAGATTGCAGAACTCTATAAGAGGTCCTCTTTTCTGTGAAGTGTCCTCCACAAGGACCATCATGGTAGGCTTGCAAAATATCATGAATTTCATCTTCCCTTACACATCTCCTGATTACCAAATCTAGTCCTGTTTTGTAGAGACAATCATCGTGCCACATGTAGTTTGCACTTAACTGAATTACTTTCTGTTTTTCTCTAGGAGACAATTTTTGAGGCATTTTCCCTGGCACAAGATAGTTAGCTAGATATGCATACCAAGGAGTAAATGTATAAATAAAAAACAAATTTTCATTAGGAAAGTTATCTTCTACTGGTTCATTATCTCTTAGATGAATCATTCTAGATAAGAAATCAGCCACAAGATTATCCTTACTAGGTCTATCAATAATGTTGATATTGAACTCTTGTAATAATAACAACCATCTTGTAATTCTAGGATTTGTTACAGTTTTTTTCATTAAGAATTTGATGGCTGAATGATCAATGTGTACAAAAACTTGATATCCTGTAATATAGTGTCTAAATTTATTGATAGCATGGACCACAACAAGCAATTCTTTTTCTGTGACCATATAATTAACTTCAGTTGGAGACAAATTTTTATTGACAAAGTAAATAGAATAAGGCATTTGATTTTCCCTTTGTCCAAGAACTTCCCCAAGGGTTGTGTCTGAGGCGTCGGTACATATATGAAAAGGAAGGGACCAATTTGGTCCTCTTAATATAGGGGTAGTTGACAATTCCTATTTTATAATCTCAAAAGATATTTGGCATTCATCATCCCAATTAAATTCAGCTTCTTTAGATAATAATTTGAATAAAGGGGTAGCTAGGCTTGTAAGATTCAGAATGAATCTTCTATAGTAGCCAGCATGCCCTAAAAAGATGTGAAATTCCTTTTGTGAGGAAGGTATTCTGATTTTTGTGATAATATGAATCTTTTCCAGATCAACTCTCATTCCAGAACCAGAGATGTGATGTCCCAAAACAATACCTTCAGTGAGCATCATTTTTGACTTTTCATTACTTAGGGAAAGATTAGTTTCCTTACACCTAGTCAAGACCTTTTCTAGACTTGTCAAAGCTTCCTGGAAGTCTTTTCCATGGACTGTAAAGTCATCCATGTAGACTTCCACGCAATCATTGGTCAAGTCAGAGAAAATGGCTAGGACAACCCTTTGAAAAGTGGTTGGGGCATTGCAAAGTCCAAAAGGAAGAACCCTATAAGCATATGTTCCCCATGGGCAGGTGAAAGTGGTCTTCTCCTGGTCTTCAGGTGCTATTTGTATTTGGTTATAACCACTAAACCCATCTAGGAATGAAAAATACTTCTTCCCGGACAAGGTATCAAACACCTGATCAATGAATGGTAAGGGAAAATAATCCCTATGGGTGGATTTGTTCAACTCCCTGAAGTCTACACATATTCTCCACTTACCATTTTTTGGGAACTATGACAAGTGGAGACACCCATTGACTATCTAAAATGGGGTATATGAGATTGGCTTGAAGGAGTTTCTACAATTCCTCTTTTACAATATCTTTGAGGGTTGGATTCATCCTTCACTGAGGCTGTCTAACTGGCCTGATTTGGTCATTAGTGTCGATGTGATGTGTGCATGTGTTAGGGTGAATTCCTTTCATGTCTGCATACTCCCATGCAATGGCATCAAATTGTCCTTGGAGTATTTCAATTACTTGTGATTTTTTTTCTGGTTCCAAACTAGAGTTGATATACAAAGGTTTTCCTGGGCTAATCTCAACAATTTCAGTACTTTCTTCCTTTTCTGAGGAAGCTGGTGATAAAGTATATAATTGAGTTATATTCGGGTGCCAAGTTTGTTGAAATTTGGAACTGAAAATGTGTGACAACTCTGCAAAGGACCTCAGATATTCAATACAATTTGTATCAACCAAAAATAAACTCAAGACTTGTTCATTTGATTGTTCTTTCATTCCTCTTACTTGTTGAAGTGTTAACAGGGGTTTGATGCAATCTTGTTCTCCATAAGGGTTTTCTAACGAAACAGGTATCTCCTGTGTCGGTTGGGCAGGAGGGAAGAGGACAAGATTTTGGCTATGTGTGCCATTGGATATAGTCATCTCACCAGACCGACAACTGATAAAGGCACCTGCTGTGGCTAGCCAAGGATGGCCAAGAACCAAAGGGTGTCCTAGTTTGGATGATGATTTAGAATATATGAATAAAATGTCTATTGGATATTCCCAAGAAGCTAGAGTGATTGTGACATCATCTAGACTTCCTGCAGGGCTAATGATTGACTTATCTACCAACTCTATCATGGTTTGGGTTGGTCTTAACTGGTTGATTTGGAGCTTTTGCATAGTGTCAAAAGGCATTACATTAATTGCTGGACCCAAGTCAATGAGTGTGTTTGGTAAGGAAATACCATTAATTTAAATAGTGACTACTGGGTTCCCAGGGTCATTATATTTGTATGGAATTTCAGAAATAAATTTAGATAATTGCCCCACCACTTGAACAAGGGGAGGTTCCTTCTTATTCCTTCCTAGTTTCTTAAAGAAAATATCCCTTATGATTTTGGCATATATGGGGATATACTTAATATCTTGCAGCAAAGGTATTTTTATACATACATTTCATAATTCATCCTCTATATCTTTGTGCAAGGTTGGGTCAGGTTTATTCACCAATAGTCTTTCAAGGTAGGGTGGAAGATTAACTTGTTGAGGTAGTCGTACAGACTGAGAAGTGATTAGAATAGGAGGGGAAGTCTCTTCTTCTGCAGGGGTGGTTTGAGTGTTTTCTTCCTCAGAATGATTATCATTTTCTTCCTGAATTATTACTCCAGGATTTGATTGATTTACAACTTTCCCTGATCGTAGTTGAATTTCATAGATGGGAAAGGTTTGAACTTATGTATTCTACACAGGGTGGGTGGGTCAATTATTGGGGTTAGGGACTGGCTGGGCAGGGATTGTTGCTGGTCTTGGAGGATTGTGGGCAGCTTGGTTTTGTGGCTGTTGATTGGCATTTATAGATACTTGTTGCTGCTGATTAGGGTTCAAGGGGGTTGTAAATTGTTGTTGTATAGGAGGTGGGAGTAAAGCTTGCATCTGTGGCTGGTTAAATCTAGGTAGTAATTGGGAAATGTTTGTAGGATACTGTGGACATGTAGGGTAAGAGGGATTCCCATACACATGCCCCCTCCAACCTTGTTTCCAAGGTTGAGTTTGGGCTTGCTGAGGTGTCCATTGTGGATAGGGGATTGGATGAGCCCCCATTGTTGTTGTTGATATTGTGTATTAGGGTCATAAAATGTATTGGGGTTTTGTGCTCTCCAAGGTCTTTTGGAAGGGTATGATTGTTTTTGTGAGACTCCTCCTCCCCTATACATGGTTTGTATCTCAAGAAAATTTGGACACTCAGATGTGGGTTGTTCTAGTGTACATAGGCTACATATTTCTATGACATTTAATGGACATTCTTTCTCACCATGCTTCTTTCAACATGTGGGACATAAGATTGATAAAACAATCTCTTCTTCTTGTTTCTTTTTCAGTTTTATGGTATCTAACTGGTTACTTATTGTACTCAAGATGTCTATTTTAAAGTTCTCTAATAAGTTTCCTAACTCAATTCTGGTGACAGTTCCTGAGATTTGTCTTGTATTTCTGCTAAAAGAATCTCTTGGTGTTTTTCCTCTTTTAGCTTGTCCTCTTGAGTATCTTCTATAGTAATCTGCAATCTTTGCAAAAGGATTTTGGTGCACATCTCTTGAACTTAATAAGTTTAAAACTTGTATCGAATCATCTCTAATACCCTTCAAAAATACGATTCTTACTACAACTAGGTGTGTGGTGAATAGTTTTGATTTCTGATAGTTGTATAAGAACCTTTCTAAGTAGTCTTCAGGGCTTTCATCTTCTATTTGTTGCATTTTAAAATTTTCAGTTTTAGCATTATCCTTACAATAGTCTTAGTATTTTCGTAAAAATGTGTCTTTCATCTGATCCCAAGAGAGGATTGTATTTTCTCCTAAGCTCATGAACCATCTTAGGGCTGAATCTTTCATTGTATCAGGAAAGAGCTTAAGTTTTTGGGCATCGTCTGAGTAGTTATAGCTTCTACATAATATGTTGAACTGGAATAAGAATAAGTCTAGATATTCAGTTGACATACCTCTGAAATTGGGTAACGATGATAGTGGGATGTTTTTCATGCTGATGTTTCTAGAAATATCCAAGATTGGAAACCCAAAGGTCTGAGTCTCAGTGGTTGCGTTTCCTTCTTCTTCTGCCATTCCACTGATAGATGGCTTAGAAACTAGATTTTGTGTATCTTTTAGGTGTTTAGCAGATTCACGTTCTACCTGCCCCAATGTTGAGTCTTCCATTTTAGGTTCTTCTTCTGGAGCCTTGCTGGTTCCCATTGAACTTCCTCTTGGTGGAATTTTTCCTGCACCAGTGTCAGTTGGATTAGTGGGGGGGGGTTGTTTTTGAATCTTTAGAGCTTACAAATATACCCTTATTATCTCTATATCTATGCATAAAATGAAAATTTGATTCTTAACTGAATTGAAATCCTAATTCTGTCTAAGAGGTAAAAAGACAACTTGGCTTCAGAGAACCCCACTCTAGTGGCCGCGTGGCTCTTCACTCATGTCTTAAACATTTTATCCTCCTCCCTCAAGAAGCCTTTTAAAATTTTTCAAAAACTATGCAAACAATCTAAGATAAAAATCACTTCCTACTGTTTGCAGCTCCCCAACAACGACGCCAAAATGTTGTGGTACTTATATGTTTATTATAATGAACTCATTAATTATCAATCTGGGATTCGTAATCAACAGAGTTGCAAGACACCAATAATAAAGGTAATTCTAATTTCATGAGTATAGAACTATTATAGACTATGCATGATGAAAATAAGGCAAACTAGAAAAACAAAACATGGTTGTCTTTCATAGAGAGGCTATCTACTCCATTATGGCACATGCAAGTATGAGATGGAGTCCTTTTGATAGATCAACTCTGCTATCTAACCTAGAAATCTAACTATGCAATCATGCTTCTGAAAGGGAAATCACATATCAATCATCACTCATTAATCATCGAGACATAGTATGGGTAGTTCAATAGTTAATATACTGAGTATGCTATGGTTCACAATGTGTTGTTGTAAAATTCACTAGTTCTCCATCAATTATGTCTGACTATTGCTGCCAACATTCATGTCCATGAAACAAGATCAAATTCATAAAAATAGAAACAGAGCATATGCAAAACAGAGTAAGTAAAGATCTCTAAACAATCGAAACCTAAATTGAACTATACTGCTATCCTCTGAAAGGGTCAAAGCTTCATCTAGTATAACATTTATACTATTGAAATCAACTACTAACACTAATCTATAAGGATGTTGACCTTTGTTGGGCAGTGGGCCCTTGCCGCTTCAACAAGTCAGTGACTGGAATTTACAGTAATCTTTCTTTTGATCCACACATTACTCTTAACCAAACTTCAAGACATAGAATTTAACTATGCTAACAACTTAACTCACATTCATTCATAAATGATCAAGACATGGGAATAAATGACATCCTTCTATTAAACTTCAACTTAGAATATGTTCTACAATATGTGATTTAGGTGGATATCGGTGGCCACCCACCTTTTCCAAATGGCTCAAAACAGTTTTCTGGCCATTTTGGCAATTTACTATTTTTAGTAGGTTTTAACTTCCGGGGCCATTTTGAGGGTCCAAATGAAGGTTTTTTGAGATATAGGTTCTCAATGATAGCCAAATGCATGATTGAGCCCCAAAATGAATCTCCTAGATGATACCTTTCCAACGAGCTATCACACGCCTAAAACGAAGATCGTATGCAAAAGTTACGACCCCGGGAAGTTGATGCACCAACTTACCCAAACGGGGCCCACATGACTTTTGGCGCTTCATCTCCTAGGGTTAGGTTTTTG
>ML778082.1:678209-759227 GCA_009831015.1 Picea engelmannii | reverse complement strand
AAATTTGGATATGTCATTTATGAATAGAATAATTATAGGTTACAAGTTTTCATAAAAGCCTTGCAAAATCAATGTTTTATAATCATTCTCAAAAGAAGATAAAGAAAGAACATATTTCTTTTTGTATTTTCTGTTTTATAATCATCTATCTAAGAATTATAACTAAAACATTATTAGAAATGGGATAGAATGATGGACAAAAGCCAATCAAAGAATGTTCTATTCCACTAGAAAATAAAATGACAAAAAACAGAAAAAAGTGAAGCTAACCTGTTATTAGTTTGTTAAATGTTTATGTGCCTCTATATGAACAAAAGCATCCAACTGTCCCGCCTGTGAAAGAAATCTGCAATAGGCTTATACTAAATTTTTCCTGAATAAATTCAAGGTGCATATTGGCAGCTAGGATTTAAAAACAGAATAGTGGGAACATATGACCCAGTGATCTTATAATTACGAACGATTACAATCAGAGAAATATTTATTTAAAGCATTCATTTTTATTTATCAATTAAACATCAAAGAAAAATCCTGATATTAAAATTGATATGATGATCACAGTCACAACAAATCATGAACACCATCTAAAACATGAATATAATAGAACATAACATGTCATTGAGACTAAATCTATACAACACATTAATATCCCAAAATAAGAGAAACAAAACATCAATGAAAAAACATTCACAGTGGTCTAAAGACGAAATGCTATAAGTTGTTCCATTAAGTTCTGAAAATCATTCAACCATCATTTGTTCCAGGCCAAGATGATCTCCACTTACAAAATGAATAGTATTTAAAGTGTTTTGAAATCCTATCTTCCTATCACCTAGGATAGGATAGGATCTCATGAGATCAAAATTATTACAAAAATAGAGGGATAACAACCACTCATAACTGAGTTGATTCTTCTAAAAAATTAATAATTTTTTTACAAAGCAAACATAAAAGGAAATACTAATCATTCAAATGAAAAATTGAACATGTTTCCCCCATATGATTAGCATCAAGATCTACTATTTCCTGAAAACAAAACAAGAATAAGTTAGACAATTTCTAACAACTAATTTCTAAATTTTTTAATTAAAAATGACTTGGCTACATAATCAAAATATTATGTAGCCAGTCTTATCTTAGCAAACAAAATCCAATTTCAAACTGATTCGATTCAAAATAGATAACATAAATATAATAAGAAGAAAATCATTTTACCATTTCAATAATTGACTAAATATGGATCAGGTAGCTCAGAATTGATTATAGATTTAACATTGTTTGCGTTTTTGATCACTATGTTCCCTGTCCTCTTAATTCATTTAGCTTTCCTCTCTGTGTTTACTCTGAGGTCAAGATTTTCCTGTCTCAGTGATTCACTTTGAGCTGTGAGTGTTTTAATCTGAGCCTGAAAGATGGGTATATCGGTATAATATCGTTCGATCCAGTGTAAACAAACATCACATTGTATAGGAGAAACAATATGTTGACAAAATGTACAATCAGGTATGGATGTATCGACCTTACCTATTACTTTCCCTTGAACAATCCAAATACCAGAGTACTTCTTAGTACCCTTGAGGCAAAGTGGAAAATTCCTCACAAAGTCATAGGGTTTAGTAGGACCAAATCTTTGACATTCCAAGTCTTCCAAAGCCAGGAAATATTCTATTTAGGATCCAAGACCTCATTGACCTTGATCGGGCCGATCGAGCTCAAATGAGCATCATTTCGATTCCTCAATTTTCTCGAAATAAGATGACATGCTCTTTTGTTCTAAAACCCTAGGGGTGTGTTTTTTTGTTTTGTCTATTTGCAATATTTTTTGACATTGAGTTTCACAGTGGCGTTCTGGCCAACATCGAAATTAGGCAGAGGAGGTTCACTTAACTTGAATTCAACAACCTTTTTCTCATGTGAAAGATGACTTGGTAATACCTTGTCTAGAGGGTTTCTGTTAAGAGTGTCTAGAATGTCAAACTGTTTTTTCATCAGTGGCTTACCCGAAATAGGGCTTTCTACAAGAATGGTCGTAGAAAAAACAATTATTATCAAAACCCCATCCCAACAATCTCCCATGGTTGTCAAATCATGAATCAATAGAATTTTAATCAAGCTGTGGTGGAAAAGACTAGAGTCAAGGCCCTGTCTCTTATACTTTTTAGACATTTTGTACATGCTTCTCAATAGATAGAAAGGAATGTTTAATTGAAAACCAATGAAATGCATAAGCAATCATATATGATAGAGGAAAACTAAACCATAATGACCTTCTCAGGTCATGAATTGTTTGAGAATCAACAACAAGCCATGCCACATCAGTTTAATCAAAGATATGGGTATACCTTTTCGCAACAATTGATTTTCTGGGGGGACATGAAGAGGCTCCAAGGTACTTCTTGAATTTTTGAGTTTTTGAACCATTTCTTGCCAGTGGATGGAAGCCCTATGGATTCACTCACAAACTCCTCGATTAACTCTAACTGGGTATCCCCAATTTTCTCTCTACACCCATCGAAAGTCTGTGTGAAGGCCTTCACCACATGAAGGTTATGGCCTTCGAATATTTTAAGGAAGGCATCCCCGCCTTGAATTTTTAAATCTTTGATTGCATCATCGTGAGATAGAAATGTCTGACAACAATTTGGCTCCAAACGAACAATGGGAGCCATAACAAATGCAACTAGAATGTAACAGGGATGACTCAGAACAATTTCAAGTTTAGATAGAAGGAGCAATAGGAACAGATCCGAATGGATAAAAGGGAAAAAACCATAATGAAACATGTGTGTTATCATAGCATGAATGTCGAGGGTTTGGTCATAGATATTTACCATTCCTAGTAATGAGAGTATGACATATAGAGTCGAAAATATATACCCAAAATGAAAGGATCATTAATTCACTATGCCAACAAGGTGAGTTAAGTACAGAGTGCAATAGGTGTACATTAATTCAAAAACCTATTGATATGACCATAATTTCATGACAGAAACATTACACAAACATCAAATCTCTGCTCAAATTGAAACTATCACACCATTGAAACAATAATCATATCCATCACAAACAAAATTTGTCTAACCACCATTTTATAAGATTTGCATTTTAATTTCAAATAGATGGTTTGTTGAATGATAAACCTAAGGAAAAAACCATGAAAATGCAAGCCAAATTCTAATTTTAATTCATGCTTGTAGTCATGAATTAAACATAGAAGAATTGAAAATCAAAATAGTAGAAAATAGTGAAATAGGCTTTGACCCAATTAGTCATAATAAACTCGTAATTTTTTTTATAGATAGGGTGATGGCAGCTACAAAAAATGGAATGCCTCTCGATCATGTTTAAAAAAATAAAAAATATGTGTGGCTGCCAACAATGGCAACATACTAGGTGAAGAAGTTATCTCTGCATCACCAAAATTTCATGTTAGGGTGAATCAAAAAAGTGAAGAATTGAGAAGCAACTGACAAAACATCAAGAATGAAAAACTCAGGGAATAACATAGTCCAACATTAGATGTGTTTCTATCAAAAGTGTAATCTAATATCAGATCTATATTATGAGAGGAACAATATTTATGCAACTGACTCTGATACTGTTGAGATAGCCACTGCTGCCAGCAAGCATCCATAGCCTGGACAAAGATGTCATTTAACCCACTCTAATACCTCTATCCTCTCTGAAAGTCATCCATTCATGATGAAGAACATCTTTATTCATGGATTAATTTTAAGGGATATACCTGATAATTTTCTTGAACCTAGCATTGCTTCACTACTAGCAGGCCTGTTCAGTACCCCGATGAAGTTGCCTTGGTATCGTGGATGCATTTACTCGTTGCCAACAGACCTATTCAGTGTCTCAGCAGGTTTACAAACACTTCTCACAGCGTGCAGTGCTTTCAACTCTTTAGAATTAATTTATAAATTTGCAGAAACTTTTATGATATTGAAGAGAGCGGGGTGATACTGAAAACTTCAGATTTTGAACACAAAAATTGATCTCATATAATTCATCTGTTTTTTAAATGATCTTTACCATGATCTAAACACTTAGATTCCTGTTACAGACAAATCTCAAGCACAGGAAGGTATAATTGATTTTTTTTCTTAAAAATAGGGACAACATTAGGAGTTTATTAATGATAATCGTTATCCTCTTGATATTTTGAAAAGAATCCATCAACACTATTTTGAGCAGGAACTTTCCACTGCTGATTTGAGTTTAACAATTTACACAATGGTGCTTTGAAAAGTAGTCAACTGTTGCTCTTGGATAAAAATTCTGTTTTTCCTTCCACAAATGAAATGGTGACACAGACATAATTTTTCAGAAACAAACCAAAAACAAGCAAAATGAAAAGAGCCAAAATGAAAAACAAAAAACAAAATTAAAAAATATTTACAAGAGGGTGGATCTAAAATCATCGCGCAAAATATCTCTTGAGAGACTAAAATAAAATAGAAAAATCCTCATTAATATGAATTCAATCCTACTCATGGCACCTTGGGTCAGGGTTGAATTTACAGTTCATATTTACTTATCTCTTTAATTTTCATTTAAAAAAATTCATGATGATACTGTGTTTTTGAAAAGCTGAGAGAAAGGGTCAAAGTGGACTTTCCTGACAACAGTCATATTATTGTTCTCTTGGTGCACCCACCTATGTTCATGACTTGATTATTACAAAGAGAAACAGTGAGAAATAAAGCTAAAAGAAAACCTAATCCTAAACCTAGTCTAACTACTAAACAAATCAAAATACTACGTAAAGTCATGCTTCCAATGTAGCCATCGGAGTAACTCCAATCCTGCAATGGAAACAAAATAAAAAATTACTAGCAAGAATGGTAGTATATCGGAAAATCACAAAAATATATCATACTTACCCTTATCATCATCATTTAAAAACAATGCAAGCATGATCTTACCATTCCCTTGAACATTCTTTTTGTATGAATCCTCCATCCATTATGCAATTTTGTCATTATATGGGTTACAAAAATATGAAAAAATGAGATTGTGAAGCTTGTGAGAGTTATGGGGACCTAGCATAACCATCGGCCTAGACCGAAGTGCCCCATCCTCCTGACAATTTTCCTTTCGTTCCATATTTTATCCATCTGAAGGATATAAAATGAGCATGTTAAAGTTACCTCCTTGATCTCTAAATAAAGTGAAGATAATCTTACCATTCCCTGGAAACTTTTCGAGATATGAATACTCCAACCAATATGCAATCCTATCATAATACATGCAATTACTAACATGGGATTGTTTGAAAGAATTTACATGCGACAAATATTCCTGATGAAAATAAAGTATTAAACTATCAATGAAAGAATCTTGTAACAAGGTCGGATCAATATGGCGAGAACTTATCATGATTCTTGATCGGAAAATAAGTGTCTCATTCTCTTGAAACATTCCATTGAGCTTAGATATTTCAAGGTTAACTATTTGAGGTGGACTAAATGGAATGACCAACATTTTGAATAATCATCATTGGTAGTACTATTTGTCCAATTATACTTTTCAACCTCAAATAATTGTTCATGGAAACATTTAGATCGTTCTTGAAATAGAAATTGAGATGAATCAATGGAAGATGCAATTTGAGAATCTTTCAAATCATTTCTTGATTTACCCATAGATAACTGATGAGAATGAGAATTAATATGTTCATGGGTAGAATTATTTTCCTCTTTATCTTCTATTTGGTAATTTCTTTGTACCTAATTTTATAATTTTGAATTCTCTCCAAGGTAATATGGAACATGAAATTGTACAACATTAGGATAAAAAATATCAGTGTACAAGGAATAATATGTAGACGAATTGAGGAGATGAAATGCATCTATTGAAATGATAGGTATATGCATTTCGAAATCTGGTTTTGTCCCCTCTCCTTGTATAAACTGATCAACCTCTGCTATATTCTCTTTTAAATAATACGAGACAGTTTCTAAGAGACAATTTGGTTCATTGTGTAAAGGAAAATTTGAGAGGAAATCACTAGAGATATAAGATTGATTAATAGTCTACCTAATGATTTTGTCTCCCATTGATTGATCATGGATCTGTTCAACTAAATTAGGGGAAGTTTTATCATCCACATGATTATCAACTTCACATTCGAGCTCTTTTACTTTAGAAACAATTATAAAATCTATGAGAGTGTGACAACTATCATCTTTTAAAGTCAAGGTTCCTTCTTCAACAGGAGGAAACAAATAATGATTAGATGTGGCAATTGCATTTTGTAAAACATGACGTTGCTCATGATATTCCAAAATGAAAGAAGTTGATAAAAATTGTGGTGCTTCAAAATCTTCAAGATCAACATCAAAATTTGAACCAAATTGAGATTGAGTGTTAGTGCTCAATTCAGATTGGTTAACCATTAATTGATCTTACTTGTTTGAGAGAGAAACGAGATATTCAAACCACTCATTAATAAGAGACATTTCTTTCAAAGGGAATCTAGTACAAACATGAATGAACCTAATTGCAAAATCATTGAATGATTCACCATTTTCTTTCCTTAAGAAACTTAATTCTTCACTTAATTCATCATAATCATAGTTGTTAAAATCTGATAAAAACTCAATTACAAACTCAGACAACGAATGAATAGAATTAGCTTGAGAAGATTCAAACCAATATTTAACCCAACCTCGGAAGGTGAGAGTGAACAATCTGCATGTAACATTAGGATCAATGATATTATGTCTAAAACATTTATAAAAAAAATTAGAAATATGGTCTACTGCAGATGTGTTCCCTTCACCATCAAATGTGAGTTCTGAAAAGAGATCATCTATCTTGTTGGAAATAACTGGTAATGAGACATTGAAAGCATGTTTCAAGACAGTGATTTGGGCAGGAGCCATGAAAAATTAAGAATTTGAAGAAATTGACTCCAAGTAGTTAGCTTGTTATCTAACTTGCCTTGTAGTGCATTATAAGATGGCACAGAAGAAGGATTTATAAATATGGAATTATGAAAGGTTGAGGGGTGAAACATTTGATCATTAAATTGACCTCGACCCTCCTTCTAGCGCCATTTGTTGTTAGGCAAATTTGACAGGTCGTCAATTAGAAAAACATGTCTGGTCCAGGGTTGTCCAAATAACCCAAGTCGTTTGGTATAACCTGTTCTGACGGGTTTAATGGCTCCGGTAGCCAATTTAAGGTCCTAAAATAAAGAAAGGAAATAAACTAACTTATGTTAAAAATATAATATATATATATATATATATATATATATATATATATATATACTCTAACCTAATTATTTACAAGTGTATTTAAGTAGGAAGATAAATATGGATATGTCATTTATGAACAGAATAATTACAGGTTACAAGTTTTCATAAAAGCATTGCAAAATCAATGGTTTACAATCATTCTCAAAAGAAGATAAAGAAAACACATATTTCTTTTTGTATTTTCTGTTTTATAATCATCTATCTAAGAATTATAACTAAAACATGATTAGAAATGGGATAAAATGATGGTCAAAATCTAATCAAAGACTATTCTATTCCACTAGTAAATAAAACGACAAAAAATAGAAGCAGGTGAAGCTAACCTGTTATTAGTTTGTTAAATGTGTCAGTTCATCTGTACAAACTAAAGCATCCAACTACCCTGCCTGTGAAATAAATTTGCAGTAGGCTTATACTAAAGTTTTCCTGAATAAATTCAAGGTGCGTATTGGCAGCTAGGATTTAAAAACAAAATAGTGGACACATATGACCCAATGATCTTATAATTACGAATGATTACAATTAGAGAAATCTTTATGTAAAGCATTAATTTTTATCTATCAATTAAACATCAAAGAAAAATCCCGATATCAAAATTGATATGATGATCACAGTCACAACATACGAAACAAAAAATTATGAACAACGTCTAAAGCATGAATATAATAGAATATAAAATGTCACTGAGAATAAATCTATACAACACATTAATATCCCAAAATAAGAGAAACAAAACATCAATGAAACAACATTCACAGTGGTCTAAAGCTGAAATGCTATTAGTTGTTCAATTAATTTATGAAAATCATTCGTCCATAATTTGTTCCAGGCCAAGATGATCTTCACTTACAAAATGAAGAGTATTTAAAGTTTTTTTAAATCCTATATTCCTATCTCCTAGGATAGGATAGGATCTCATGAGATAAAAAAATATTACAAAAATAGAGGGCTAACAACCACTCATAACTAACTTGATTCTTCTCAAAAATAAATAAAAGTTTTTACAAAGAAAATAGAAAAGGAAATACTAACCATTCAAATGAAAAGTCAAACATGTTTACCCCAAATGATCAACATCAAGATCTATTATTTCCTGAAAACGAAACAAAAATAAGTTAGACAATTTATAACAACTAGTTTCTAAATTTTTTAATTAAAAATGACTTGGCTACAGAATCGAAAGATTCTGTAGCCAGTCTTATCTTAGCAAAAAAAATTCAATTTCAAACTGATTCAAATCAAAATAGATAACATGAATATAATAAGAAGAAAATCATTTTACCATTTCAACAATTGACTAAAGATGGATCGGGTAACTCAAAATTGATTATAGCTTTAACATTGTTTGCATTTTTTATCACTATGTTCCCTGTCCTCTTAAGGTGTTTAGCTTTCCTCTCTGCGTTTACTCCGAGGTCGAGATTTTCCTGTCTCGGTGATTCACTTTGAGCTGTGAGTGTTTTAATCCAATCCTGAAGGATGGCTATATCAATATAATACCGTTAGATCCTGTGTAAACAAACATCACACTCTACAGGAGGAACGATATGTTGACGAAATGTACAGTCAAGTATGGTTGTATTGACCTTACCTGTTAGTTTCCCTTGAACAAGACCAATACCAGATAACTTCTCATTACCCTTGAGGCAAGGTGGAAAATTTGTCATAAAGTCATAAGGTTCAGTAGGACCAAATATTTGACAATACAGGTCTTCCAAAGCCAGGAAATCTTCTATTTCAAAGTCCGAGACCTCATTGACCTCGATCGGGTTGATCGAGCTCAAATGAGTGTCATTTCGATTCCTCAATTTTCTTGAAATAAGACGACTTGCTATTTTTTTTTGAAACCCTAGGGTTGTCCTTTTTTGTTTTGTCTGTTTGCAAGATTTTTTGACATCGGGTTTCATAGTGGCGTTCTGGACAACATCGAAATTCGACATAGGAGGTTCACTTAACTCAAATTCAACAACCTTTTTCTCATGTGAAAATTGACTTGGTATTACCTTATCTAGAGGGTTTCTATTAAGAGAGTCTGGAATGTGAAACTATTTTTCATCAGTGGCTCACCTGAAATAGGGATTTCTACAGGAATGGTCGTAGAAAAACCATTTTTTATCAAAACCCATCGTAAAAATTGCCCACGGTTGTCAAATGGTGAATGAATAGAATTTTAATCAAGCTGTGGTGAAAAGACTAGAGTCGAGGCTCTGTCTCTTATACTTTTTAGACATTTTGTACAGGATTCTTAACAGATAGAAAGGAAAACCAATGAAATGCATCAGTAGTTGTATATGATAGAGGAAAACTAAACCATAACAACCCTCACAGGTCACGAATTGTTTGAGAATCGACAACAGGCCATGACACCTTGGTTTAACGAAAGAGATGGGGATACCTTTTTCGCAACAATTGATTTTCCTGGAGGTCACGAAGAGGTTCTGACGTACTTGTTGAATTTTTGATTTTTTGAACCATTTCTCACCGGTAGATGGTATCCCTATGTCTTCACTCACAAACTCCTCGGTTACCTCTAACTGGGTATCTCCAATTTTATCTCTTCCCCATCGAAAGTCTATGCGAAGGCCTTCACCACCTGAAGGTTATGGCCTTCAAATATTTTAAGGAAGGCATCCCAGCCTTGAATTTTTAAATCTTCGATTGCATCGTCATGAGATAGCAATGTATGACAGCCATTTGGCTCCAAACTAACAACAAGAGCCATAACAAATGCGACTAGAATCTAACAGGGATGACTCAGAAAAGTTTCAGGTTTAGATAGAAGGAGTGATAGGAATAGATCTGAATGAATAAAAGGGAAAAAACCATAACGAAACCTGTGTGTTATCATAGCATGAACATCGAGGGTTTGTTCATAGAGATTTAACATTCCTGGTAATGATATTTTGACATACAGAGTCAAAAACCTATACCCGAAATGAAAGGATCATTAATTTAGTATGCCAACGAGGTGAGCTAAGTGCAGAGTACAACATGTGTACATTAATTCAAAAACCTATTGATATGACCATAAATTCATGATAGAAAAATTACACAAACATCAAAGCCCTACTCAAATCAAAACTATCACACCATTGAAATAATATTCATATCCATCACAAACAAAATGTGTCTAACCACCATTTTATAAGATTTACATTTTAATTTCAAATGAATGGTTTGTTGAATGATAAACCTAAGGCGAAAACCATGAAAATGACAAGCCATATTCTAATTTTTATTCATGCTTGTAGTCATGAATTAAACATAGAAGAATTGAAAATCAAAATAGTAGAAAATAGTGAAATAGGCTTTAACCCAATCAGTCATAATAAACTCGTAAAAGTGTTTATAGATAGGGTGATGGAAGCTACAAAAAATGGAATGCCTCTCGATCATGTTTAAAAAAATAAAAAAACATGTGTGGCTGCCAACAGGTTGTTGAACTAGTGTATCTGCTTGGATGGGATAAAATATTTAATTTCGATTACGTATAGGGAGTCTTGGCTAGGCGGCTCAAAGGATTCTTGTGAAAGAAAGAGATCTCTATGATGGAGCACATTCCATGGGAAATCGAGGGTAGTTAATTACTCAAGGATGTCTTCGTCGTAGTGGAACTGACGATAATATAGGGGATCCAAGGGAGTGACATTGAAGACTTTCACCATGTGATGGTATTCTGGTGGTGAATATGTAGAGGGGGTGACGCAAGGAGGTGGCGATGGCTCACTATACATGAACCAAATATCAAGATATTGTGGATTAAAAATTGTGGTTGGTCGTAAGATTTTCGTGGGGATGTGAACCGGACAATTGGGGGGATTTGAGGAAAATCCTCATATAGACTGTCCATGAACCATGGAGGAGTGGGAAGTGCGTTAGTCTCAGGAGAGAGAATATGAACAATATATGGAGAGGGAGTAGGGGGGATCACTTGTATCACAGGAAGTGAGGGGTTGGGAGGATTTTGAATAAGGCCATTTGGCAACACCTATATTCAATGATTGTAGGACACTAGTATGTGAAATGATTAAGTGATTCACAAAGAGAGCAAGGGAATCTCATTCGTTCGTTGACTAAGGTGGTGACATAATGGATGTCAGTGAGTTTATTGCTTGATGACGTAAATGGAGGGGGTTCTGGTTGAAATCTCTGGTGAACTTTCATTAGCGTCTGTCGAAACTAAGGTAGTGCAGGGAAATGGTGGCTGAAATGGCCATACTCCGAACAGATGGAACATGTGAATTTGGTTCTCAACCCTTTACTTCCTGTAGTAGGGGATGCAGTGGTAGTACTAGGTGTTTTGGATGAAGTGAAGAGCAGTGTGGTTGCTCAAGGGAGTTGGATTAAATTGTGTATATCAGGGAGAGAGGGACATTTATTGGTGGGGTGTCCTTCTTTCTCACATAGTGCACAAGGAGGTTGAACTCGGGGAGGAAGTGGAGCGGTGGGATCTTTCTTATTCCATCTGCCCCCAACTGTGGCAATGGTGTTGGCCAGTGTGGGGAAGGGTGGTCCTGTCGGAGTTAGGAATGGGATCTGCATTGGGATTCCCTCGGTTTGGGGAGGGATGGATGGTTGAGGAACCATCTCAGGTGGGTGTAGATACTAAACTAGAATAGAAAGAACCATGTTAGGAAGGGTTAGCATTGTGGATACCTAGAAATCTTGTATGCTCGGTGGGGGGTAGAAGAAGGGGATTTTCATAATGGCTTGGGGGACTGTCTCCCATATGGGGATGTGACCTTGGGGGAGAGTGAAACTGGGAACAAGTGGTTTCGAAGGGTTCTCAGGGGGTTCCCAAGGTAGGGTTTTTATGACTAGTGGGACGTCAAGGAGTGAAGAAGCCTCGGTGGGAGGAATGGTATCTCTAGTTTCCATTCCATCAAAAGATATGACACACACTTGTGATAAGAGATGTATGAATGGTGATTCTCCATGGTATGTCCCTAGAAAGGATGGGTCCTTGAAAATTCTGGGGCTCATCTCGATGAGTGGGTAGGCATTGGGATTAGTTCAGACAAGAGGTAGGATGCTATCGATGTTGGAGGAAGGGTTGGGCTCGTAATGTGAAACTTGGTCGATGGTGATGATATTCTCGTTGTGGGGGATTATCATCATTCAAAACAAAAAAGAGGCGACAACCTTCATAGTGTACATGTAACTATGCCCAAACAAGATGTTGTAATCGAGTGGGGCATCGATAACCTCAATGCCAATGAGAATGGTTTTTCCCCTTAGTTCAATGGGGACATTTTGAAAGAGCCCTTCAGGAGAGGATGGTTGCCCATCATAATCTCTCAAAGTGATGGCGGATGGTATTAGCTCGGGGGAGCCAAGTTTCTTCCATACAGTTTTGGATATGATGCATGTTGATGCACCTTCATCAATGATGCATCGATGAATTGTGATGTTCCAACTTTTGACTGGTATCTGGAAAGCTACCAAAGATGGGAGACGAGGTTCTCCACTATCGAGATCAAATGTGATGAGTCTAGTATCAACAGGTTCGACTGCCCCCAAGGAGAAAATAAATGATTTCCGTTGAGTGGGACAAGTTTTGAGGACTTCCAAGATTGACATGGCTGTAGAAGATTGTGTCAATTCATCGACCAGACTATAATTGTGTGCTTCCCTAGCCTGAGGGTTGTTGACATTCCGTCGTAATGGGATGCAAGGAATATAAAGGGGTGTTTCAGTGTTAGGGCATGGAATCATGAAATGTGGTTTGGTTGTAACTAGAATCGCTACCGAAGTGGTGGGAGTGGATTCAGGGGGTGTGCTATATTGATGATTGCGTGTTTGTAGAAGGATCTCTTCTTTTCTAGTGAGGGGGATAGCCTGATCCGTAAGATTCCTAGGGTTTTGATACTCTCTCATCTGTGGTGGGGCAGGGTGTACTTATTGTTGAGTATTCATCACACCTTGATGTGGAATAGGGTTTTCCAACATCGTCGGGGGTGGTTGTTACAAATATTGTTGTGGGGCTTGCTGAGGTGTAGGCGGTGCTGGAGAACGTGGTGCATTCATGGAATCTTTCATCCATTTGAATTTGGCGATTTGGGGGAAATGGTGAGTATAATGACCATTCTCACCACAAAGGGCATAAGGGAAGTTCTTATGAAGGTTGTTTTTGTTCCTCCCTTAGCGTTTGTTGTTATTTTCCCCTTGGGGGTTTTGGTTCCCTTGATTC
The DNA here is from genome assembly GCA_009831015.1 of Picea engelmannii. Lineage (NCBI taxonomy): Eukaryota > Viridiplantae > Streptophyta > Pinopsida > Pinales > Pinaceae > Picea > Picea engelmannii. Next base: position 745,763 of record ML778082.1, on the reverse strand, counting down.
TAGTTGCCCCCAACAGGTTGGTTTTGTTGAGGGTTATTTCCCCTTGGTATTGGGTTATCATTGTTTCATTTTTTCCCTTTCTTTTTGGCATTATTCAACTGATGGGCCTAATTTTCTGTATTCAGTTGTTCAAAATTTTGAAATTGTTGAATGGGAGAGGGCTGAACAAAGTTAACCCCAACATGTGGTTGTCCTTGTGGAGGAGAAATGGGCTACGGAGGACCAGGGAATGGAAAATACATATTATTTTGTATCAATGATCTATAGGGTACATAGGAAGGCGTGGTACTTTCACTAGTGCTCAGGTTGTAAACTAAGGTAGAGGGGGTACTAGAACTTGGTTGAACTATAAGGCGCATCATGGGTGCCAACGCGGGTCCACTCATGGGTGGGAGGGGAACATTAGGGTATGGTTGTTGATAAGGGGGAGGAGGGTAAAAAGGTGGTCCTCCATACACCAGTGGATGTTGGGGTGTATTGTACATAGGTGGTAGTTGGATGTACGGATTGTGGTGTGTTGTGGTACCAATCAATCCATCTGTTGAGTGAGACATCCCAGGTTTTTCCTGAACGAATGGTACGGGTCTCGTGGTGTCAGGTAGTATTGTATATAAGTATCTCGATTGTGAATAAATGAGGTCGTACTATTGAGCCTTGTTGATGGCTTCCTCTTCACTTTGGGGGAAGGTAGAATCCACATCTTTGGATAGGAAAGGGATGAGTGATCTGAGAAACCAATCAAGCCATTACTGTTTGATGGTTTTTGCTTTGCATAAACCACATCGCCGACACCATTCATGAATGTGGTCGGTGGTATGTGTGGCCAAGGTTTGTTTAAACTCAGAGAGCAGGTCTAGACCATTGTCATGGTGAATTTTTAGTTGAGATAAGGTCAAAAATGTTTTGGCCAATGATTCAAAAGTCACATGGGACCCCGATTTTTTGTCTACATACCACTTGGTTGATGGGCCTGTGAGTGTGTGCTACAATAACCTCAATTGGATTGAGTCATCCATGATGTTGTTTGAAGAGCACCATGGGTGAAAGGTCATGACATGGTTGGTAGGATCTTTTCCTACCTTTCCTTCAAACTTGGGAATGTCCGAAGGTAGTTTGGTAGGCATTGTAGGCCATGTGGGGTCATGCAATATAGGATCATTTGTGAGCTTGCTCAGATCTGGTATGTTGAGAGAGGCCAAATATGGGATCTAGAGTGGCAGTGGAGGATTAGTTCTAGCCATGGTGTGAGTGGTTTGTGTACCTGACCCATGAGGGGGGTTAGGTGGGTTTGTACTTCCCCCTTGGGAAGAAGTTCACCCCTCGCTTCCTCATAAAGGAGATGTAGTGGATGGTTGGCTTTGGGAAGTGGGCCCAAGTAAAGTTGAACCAAGCAAAGTTGATCCCAATATAGTAGCACTCACAGGGGTGTGAGAGGGTTGGGCCGATGAGTTGGCGAGACTAGGAACTCCTTCTAGAAGAGGAGGTAGGTTCTGCAAGTGTCTGGAACGATGGGGATTCTATGGGTCCCATATGATGTCCGACTAGAAAATGGATGTGTGAAATTGTTGATGTAAGAAATAAATGAACAAGATACTTTGTATAACTTGGAACTTTAAAAGATATCTCACAATCACATGTAATCACAAGAGCATCATACATAAATCAATTGAAAATAAGCATACATGTGGGTAGGTGGATTTTGTCTGCATGGGAGAACAAAGACAATAAATTCTTGTGTCCTAAAAAGTTGTAACGTCCTTCCTCTCAAATATCACTGAACCTTCCAATAGCACTCAACAGTCGGGTTTGAAGCCACCCGAAGAGGAACTAGTGAAGGATGAAATAATCATTTATAATGACGGGTAGAGGGTGCATATCCCGAAAGAGATGGCGATATTTCCCAATAGCCACACAAAATCCGATCAAGGTGCAATTGCAGCCCACAATTTCCACCTGGGTAGATGTTCTAAAATTTCGTCACTAGGTACCTCGGTCAAAGTGTGACATTTAGATTTTCGATCTCAGAAATGGGCCACGGGCTAGATCCCATCCAAGAGGTGGGTGCCTCAAGGGGGGACACACAAAACAACCAGACCTCGGCCTTCTTCCCTTCACGAGTATCTCACTGCCTTATGGTGTTAGGAACACTTGACTTGGAGGATTTTAAAATTCCCTATTTGTCAACTTCTAATGTTTGAAGATCTGAGAACCATATAACGGGGAGTTATTTGGATACCTATCCTCGAGATCCTACCTAGACTAAAAAAAATATTTTGGCACCTCTTGTGGAGGAAATATTAGTGAGTTTTTAGAATTTTTTTAGATGTGGTTGTTTGAGAGATTGGGGGTGTGAACCAATCTCGTTTGAATTAAGTGGGAGTGGATAATTTCTTAAGGAAAAAGTGGGGTGTTTCAGAATCCCTTTGGAGGAAACTTACTTCAACCTCCACAATTGAAGATGAAACTATGTGAGTGAGTAGTGACTTTGTGTGTGAGAAAGTGATAAAATGTGCCAATTTTTTTAATAAGTTAGGTGTCACGTTGCAACATGTGGACTTTGTGTGGTCCTTTAGAAGTTTTGATTACCTATCTTACTAGATGACATTGGTACAACCTTGGGAAATTTTAAATCCCCTAGAGAAATATCATGTGGACATATGGGTCCTTACCAATCCTTTAAACTTCCTAATGTGATTTAATCTAAGAAATATTTAAAAGACTATCCTAGATTGAAATCATGTGGGCATGTATGGGCCCATTACAATAATCTTTAAACTCCCCTAGTGATGTAAACTAAGAAAGTAGTTTCAACACTATCCTATCTTTGCAACATGTGGGCATGTATGGGCCCTTACAAATTTAAGATGTTTTGAAAAAGAAACTAAGAGGGGGCCCTTAGGGGGCTTTGTCCTCTCCTAAATATTTTTCCTTTAAGGGAGATGAAATCTCCCCTCAATCATTTTTTTGATTCTCGAGATCACTCTATGGTGCGAGAGAAGAGAATACTCGATGATTGAAATTTGATTTCTATTCCCAATGCAAGTGTTTATATATGTGATAGTGAATTATTCCAAATTAACTTTTACAATCAAAACAAGCCATCCATGTGGCAACTCAAAGAAAAAAGAGGGAGAAATATGATTTTTAACCCCCTAAGTGCCTATGTTTTGACTAACGAAATGAATCTAAGTGGAGAGGGAATCTAAGTGTGGTTGATCCAGATTTTATGAGCAGAACGAAATGAATACAAATTATTAACAGGTGCTTAACACAAAATAACATAGATATAGTAAAACTAGTTTTCTATTCAATAACGAAATAAGTTGAAACTGTAAAATGTAGTAGAAACAAGCTTGTTGGAATGGTGGTGGCGTATCTCTGAGAAGAGATGTGACAGTTGTGTGCATTCACAAGAACAAGATTACAATGAGTATATGAAGGCATTTTTACAATAAACAAGAATTCCAAAAACCCTAGACATCCAAAAACCTAACCCTAGGAGATGAAGCGCCAAAAGTCATGTGGGCCCCATTTGGGTATGTTAGTACATCAACTTCCCGAGGTCGTAACTTTTGCATATGATCTCCGTTTTAGGAATGTGATAGCCCATTCAAAAGGTATCGTTGAGGAGATTCATTTTTGTGGCTCAATTATGCCTTCAACTATCATTGAGGAACTTGATCCCGAAAAAACTTTATTTAGGCCCTCAAAATGGCCCTGAAAGTTAAAACTGCTAAAAATAGTAAATTGCCAAAATTGTCAGAAAACTATTTTGAGCCAGTTCGAAAAGGTGGGTGGCCACCAATATCCATCTAGAAAAATCCTCCTTCCTTAGGAGGAAGTGGCCTCCATTGCATTGAGTTCCCCCATTAGATGAGGAAATGTTTGCTAAATTTGGCCCTGGGTGAGCCACTTGCCTTGGTGTAGGAGTTGCCCTGCTTTGACAACTCGATAAAGATGGATCCATTGTTGTCAAGTCCCCTTGATTTGTGTGTCCACAATATGATCATTGGATGCCTATTGTATGCAGTCAGGGTTGATCTCTATTGGTGTTAGTTGTTCTACTACTTATGAGGTGTCCAATAATGGTGGGAAATAAGGGCGAAGGAGATCCACGTTGAACATTGCGTGTAGGCCAAGGAGGGGAGGAATGTTGAGCTCAAAAGCATTATCCCCCACGAAGTTGGTGATAGTGTATGACCCATAATGGAGTGGGTGAAGCTTTTGATGGGTTCCTATAAGGCGCTCTTTCTACAAGTGAAACCAAACTTTGTTGCCCACCTGAAACTTATGTGGCACTTGATGTTGATCATGGTGTTGTTTGTACTTGTCATTGGACTTATGTAGGATATCCTGAACCTGTTGGCAGATGTGTTGGATCCTCTCAATGAAGTGGGTGGCTTTGTCAGCTTTAGTTGGATCAGGAGATGAGTTGGTCGAGGTGACCGCAAGGGGAAGTTCAACATCTATGGGACCCAATGGTTGGAATCCCAACCCCACATGAAAGGTGTCGTGGTCGGTTGAGCTATGTAGCGCTCGGTTGTAGATATGTTGGACATAGGGAAGGCTCTCATCCCATGTGTGAGGGTGATTTGAATTATACATGTGAAGGATATGCACAATCATTCGATTTACAACCTTTGATTGGCCATCTGTCTGGGGTGGAATGCCATGGATTTAGTGAGCTTGGTGTCCAGCAGTGACCACAGGCTCGACCAAAATGTGTTGAAAAATCAACCATCCTGATCTGAGACAATGGTTTGTGGGATTCCAAAATGTACCCAGATGTGTTCAAAGAAGAGCTTGGTAGTGGCCTCTGCTGTGATGCTCTTCTTACAGGCAACCAGAATCGCCATCTTAGAACAGCGATCAACAACCACAAAAACACAGTCATTTCCCCGCTTAGTGGATGAGAGGCCCGACATGTAGTCCATTGAGATGGATTCCCATGGCCTGTCAGGAGTAGCAAGAGGGGTGTATAGGCCCTATTTCTTAGTGGTCAGTTTGGCAATAATGCAGGCAGTGCAAGACCTGATATACTTGTTGACCTCCTATCGAAATTTCGGCAAGTAGAAATGTTTATGTAGAATCACCACTATCTTTTTGACGTTGAAGTGTCCTGCCACCCGACTGTAGTGGGATTCCAAGATCAGCTTCACTCGCTCACTTGACAGAACACAGATATGGCCCATATGACACAGCAACCCATCCTGAAGATGGAAATTATCGACAATTGCATTTGCACCCAACATTTGGTGGGTGGTTGCAAAGTCAGGGTCTGCCTCATAAGGTTGGGTCCATCCAGATGTCTCATGGTTGCAAGAGTCTAGCACTGTGGTGAGTACCTTGTATGGCGGTCTGCTGAGGCAATCACCGATGTGATTGGTGCTTCCTATTTTATACTTGATGTTGAGGTGGAATTGCTGCAAGTTGTTGTTGTTGTTGGGACTGGCCCCATGCAAATTTCTCCTTACCACCACCCCTATTTATTTGGATGAGTGCCCATACAATATGGGATAATCCCAACATGAACCTGTGGTAGAAATTGGTAAGGCCTAGGAAGCTCTGAAGCTCAGTGAGTGTTGTTGGGGCTGGCTAGTCACGAATGACTTGGATCTTCGTTAGATCCACATGTAGGCCATGCTAATAAATGATGTATCCTAGGTAATGGACTCTGTCCATGCCGAAGGATAATTTTTCCAAGTTGGCGTATAGCTTGTGCTATCGCAGGGTGTGCAGAACCTGCTAAATATGTTGAAAGTGTTCGGCCCAAGTCTTGCTTTAAATTAGAATTTCATCCAGATACACCACTACAAATGTATTGGTGAATGGTCTCAGGATATCATCCATAATCCTCATGAAAGTGGTTGGGGAATTTGTCAAACCAAAAGGCATGACCAACCATTCAAAAAGGCCTTCATTTGACTTGAAGGTGGTCTTTCATACATCTGTCTGTTCTATTGGGACTTGGTGGTAGCCAGACTTCATATCAATCTTATTGAAGTATTTTCCCCCCGTGAGTTGATCAAGGAGGTCGTCGATTCAGGGAATCGGGTACTAGTTTCTGACTTTGATTTTATTAAGATCTCTATAATCAATACATAGTCGCTAGGTTCCATATTTGTTCTGTACTAGCATGATTGGGCTCCCGCAAGGTGATGATATGGGATGGATGTGCCCCTTATGGAGAAAGTCTTAGATCTATTGCTTGATCTCCTCATTCTCTAACAAAGAGTGGAGATAGACTGGGCCATTAAGAAGTGGTGCGCCATGGGTCAGATCGATGGGGTGCTTGACCTGGAAGTGCAGAGGTACCCCTGTAGGCGAGGAGAAGATATATGACTATTCTTCCACAACCTTATCTAATCTCTTTTGCTGTGTGGAGAGGTCGGACGCAGAGACCCTGGATGTGGCTGTGATATTTTGCTTATTCTGAGAGTGAATCACGAAGAAGAAAAAATTCCCTGTCTGAGAGATGACCTTCCTGCATTGCTTAGAAGAGATCAAGGAAATAACATTAGGTGGGACTGCCTCGGGCATCCTCTACAATTTCCTGTTCAAAGTAATAATAACACTACGAGGCCTAGACTCATATACAACATGATGTTTCCATAAATAAGGTTGGCCCAAAAGAACATCACAAAATTCGAGAGGAGAAACATCACATAATAGCTCATCTTAGAAGGGCTTGATGCCATATGACATTCAACACTATTGGCTGACATAAAGATCGCTTCCTTGGCGGAGCCATCCAATGGTGTAGGGTTGTGGGTGTGGAATTATTGGCATAGCGAGATGCTTGATGACTTATGCTGAGATGAGGTTCTTCTTGCTACTGCTATCAACTATCAAGTGTAGTGGGGTGCCTTTTACCCACATCTGTGAATGGAAGAGGTGCTCTCCTTCTTATGGCTCATCTGGTTCACTAGGATGGAGCTTGGTGGTAGCAACGGTGGCACTGGGTTCCACATCAATGGTCCATATTTCCATTTTTGGGTCTGTCTCAGAGTCAGAATCTGCATTTGATTTAGATGCTTTCACTTCGGCCACCAATGAATTCTTTGAGTGGCAGTCAATAGTGTTATGCCAAGGGCTCTTATGGAAGTCGCACCATTTCCCGATATCTTTCTTTGTCTTTCCAGTGTCCTTCTTTTCTTGTGGCTTGGACTGGTTGTCCTGATATTGTCCATATTTTCTTTCTCCTTTGTTGTGTGGGTTGGGGACGCCCTTTGTTGGCTTTTTTTGTGAGGGGTTCCCAGGCCCAAATTGTCATGTCTTTTGTTTGAGCTTCTGCTCAATTTTGATGGCATATCGATAGGTTGTGCCCAAGGATGAGATGTCTAGAAATTCCATTTTGGTATGGATATATCTATGTAGAGCACCTCAATAAATGAGCACCAGATGTCACTTTGAATCTTTGATACCCATCTTGGTGCACAAGGTATGGAAGATATTTGTTAAATCTGGCACTGCTTGGCCTCTTTCTTGCCGTAGTGTGGTCCATTTGGTATACATGTCGTCATAACTTCCGAAAGGGTAGTATTGTTCCTTAATAGAAAACTTGAAGGATTCCCAGGTGGCTGTGACTAAAAATAATGAATTTTCCTCTATTTCCTTTTGCTCACAAGTTTCACACCAATATTTATCATAGGGAACGACTTTGAGGAGCGCAAAAGTAATCTTTTCTCTATTCGAAAAGTTGTGGACAGAAAAATACCATTCTAGTAGATTCAACCACTTGTCTACAACATCTCCATATATTTGACCTTCAAATATAGGAATATCAAAGTTTATTTGTACCTTGAAGGGGGCGGTGCCTCCATTTGAAGAAGATGCATTGCATGTAGGTAGTCGTCGAAGGATTTGTATGAAACTATCCATTATCTCGTTCCTCTGTTGCATGAGGGATTCATCAATCAATAGTTTGAAAGGATCTCTTGTTATGTCATCTTTCTTTTCTCTTTCCATGAGAGGTCTCTTGGGCGTGTGAGAGCTTCTGTCCTAAAGAGAAACAAGCTCGAGACCCAACTCTTTGTACTCCGACCTCATTGGGGACATGCATTAAGACAACAAGGAGAAGACCACTCTGATACCACTGATTCGTATTTTATGAGAATAATGAAATGAATAGAGATTATTAATAGGTTATTAACACAAAATAACAGAGATAGAGCAAAACTAGTTTTCTATTCAATAACAAAATAAGATGAAACTGTAAAATGCAGTGGAAACAAGCTTGCTGGAATGGTGGCGGCTTATCTTTGAGAAGAGATGTGACGACTACACGCATTCGCAAGAAGAATATTAAAATGAGGCTTCGAAGGAATTTTTACAATAAAGAAGAATTCCCAAAACCCTATAAATCCAAAAACCTAACCTTAGGAGATGAAGCGCCAAAAGTCATGTGGGCCCCGTTTGGGTAAGTTAGTACATCAACTTCCCGGGGTCGTAACTTTTGCATACGATCTCCGTTTTAGGTGTGTGATAGCCCATTGGAAAGGTATCATCAAGGAGATTCATTTTGGGGGATAAATCATGCCTTATGCTATATTTGAGGAACTTTATCCCAAAAAACCTTCATTTAGGCCCTCAAAATGGCCCCGAAAGTTAAAACTGCTAAAAATAGTAAATTGCCAAAATTGTCAGAAAACTGTTTTGAGTCAGTTGGAAAAGGTGGGTGGCCACCGATATCCATATGGATCAATCATCCCTCCTTAGGAATAAATTTTCTCCATTCCGTTGAGGTACCCCATCATATGAGGAAATTTCTTCTGAATTTGGTCTCGGGTGAGCCACTTGCAGGAGTTGCCCTGCTTTGACGACTCGATAAAGCTGGATCCTTTGTTGTCGAGTGACCTTGATCTATGTGTCCACAATATTATCATTGGATACCTATTTTATGTAGTTAGGGTTGATCTTTTTTGGTGTCATTTGTTCTTCTACCTTTGAGGTGTTCAATATTGGTGGGAAATAAGGGCGAAGGAGATCCATGTTGAACACTGGGTGTAGGCCAAGGAAGGGAGGAATGTTGATCTCAAAAGAATTATGCCCCACGGACTTGGTGATAGTGTACATCCCATAATGGAGTGGGTGAATCTTCTGATGGGGTTCTATAAGGCGTTCTTTCTGCAAGTGCAACCAAACTTTGTTGCCCACTTGAAACTTATGTGGCACCCGATGTTGATCATGCAACTGTTTGTACTTGTCATTGGACTTTTGTAGGATATCCTGAACCTGTTGGAAGATGTGTTGGATGTGCTCAATGAACTAGGTGGCTTTGTTAGATTTAGTTGGAGCAGGAGATGAGTCATTCGAGGTGACCGCAAGGGGAAGTGCAACATCTATGGGATGCAATGGTTGGAATCCCAAACCCACCTAAAAGGGGTTGTGTCCGGTTGAGCTATGCAGGGCTCGTTTGTAGCTATGTTGGACATAGGGAAGGCTCTCATCCCATGTGCAAGGGTGCTTTGAATTATACATGTGAAGGATATGAAAAATCATTTGATTTACAACCTCGTTTTGACCATCTTTCTGGGGGTAGAAGGTTGTGGATTTGGTGATCTTGGTGTCCAATAGTGACCAAAGACTCGAACAAAATGTGCTGAGAAATAGACTATCCCGATCTGATACAATGGTTTGTGGGATTCCAAAATGTACCCAGATGTGTTCAAAGAAGAGCTTGGCAGTGGCATTTGTTGTGACGCTCTTCTTGCAGGCAACTAGAATCGCCATCTTAGAAAAGTGATCAACAACCACAAAAACACAGTCATTTCCTCGCTTGGTGGACGGGAGGCCCGACATGTAGTCCATTGAAATGGATTCCCATGGCCTATCAGGAGTAGGAAGAGGGGTGTACAGGACTTGTTTTTTAGTGGTCAGTTTGGCAATAGTGCAGGCAGTGCAGGACCTGGTATACTTGCCGACCTCCTGTCGAAGTTTCGACCAGTAGAAATGTTTTTGTAGCATCGCCACTATCTTTTTGATGCCGAAGTGTATTTCCACCCGACTGTAGTGGGATTCCTAGATCATCTTCATTCGCTCACTTGATGGAACACAGATATGGCCCAAATGACACAACAACCCATTCTGAAGATGGAAATTATCGACAAGTGCATTTGCACCCAACATTTGATAGGTGGTTTCGAAGTCAGGGTCTGTCTCATAGATTTGGGTCCATCCAGATGTCTCATGACCACAAGAGTCTAGCACCATGGTGATTGCCGCGACTGGCGGTCTGCTGAGGCAATCAGTGACATGATTGGTGCTTCTTGTTTTATACTTGATTTTGAGGTGGAATTGCTGCAAGTATGTTGACCACTTTTGATGGTGGTCATTCTGCAATTTTCCCTGTGTCTGCATGAACTGAAGTGGCTTATGATCAGTGTGGATGACTGTCTCCTTCCCAAGAATGTAATGTCTACATTGGCGGCAGGCTTGTACAATGGAGTACATTTATTTGTCGTAAGTAGGGTACTTACAGATAGTATCTGATAGTGTCTCACTATGATAGGCCATGGGGTGGCCTTACTTATTGAGAATAGTTCCCACAGCATAGTCTAAAGCATATGTCTCAATTTCAAAGGGATGTTGCAGGTATGGTAGTGAAAGTACTGGGGCTGAACACAAGCGCTGCTTCAAATCATCGAATGCTTGTTTTTGGGAATGGGCCCATGCAAATTTCTCCTTACCACCACCCCTATTTATTTGGCTGAGGGCCCATGCAAAATGGGAGAATCCCAACACAAACCTGCAGTAGAAATTGGCAAGGCCTAGGAAGCTTAGAAGCTCAGTGAGTGTTGTTGGGTCTGGATAGTCATGAATGACTTGGATATTGGCTGGATCCACATATATGCCATGATGATCAATGAGGTATCCTAGGTAATGGACCCTGTCCATGTCGAAGGAGAGTTTTTCCAAGTTGGTTTATAGCTTGTGCTGCCGCAGGGTGTGCAAAACCTGCTGAATATGTTGCAGGTGTTCGACCCAAGTCTTGTTGTAAATTAGAATTTCATCTAGATACACCTCTACAAAAGTATTGGTGAACGGTCGCAGGATATCATTCATCATCCTCATGAAAGTGGTTGGAGCATTTGTCAAACCAAAAGGCATGACCAACCATTCAAAAAGGCCCTCCTTTGACTTGAAGGCGGTCTTCCATACATCTGTCTATTCTATCAGGACCTGGTGGTAGCTAGACTTCAGGTCAATCTTACTGAAGTATTTTCCCCCCATGAGCTGATCAAGGAGGTTGTAAATTTAGGGAATCAGGTACCGATTTCTAGCTGTGATTTTATTCAGAGCCCAATAATCATTATAGAGTTGTAAGGTTCCATCTTTCTTCTGTACCAGCACGATTGGGCTCCCGCAAGGTGATGAGCTGGGCTGGATGTGCCCCTTATGGAGAAGTTCTTGGATCTATCACTTTATCTCTTCATTCTGTACTAAAGAGCAGTGATAGACCGACCCATTGGGAAGCGGTGCGCCAGGGGTCAGATCGATGGGTGGCTTGACCTGGCAGTGAAGAGGTACCCCTATAGGCGAGGAGAAGATATATGAGTATTCTTCCACAACCTTATCTACCTGCTTTTGTTGTGTGGAGAGGTCAGCTGTAGAGACCCTGGATTTGGCTGTGATCTTTCTCTTATTCTGAGAATGAATCATGAAGAAGAAAAACTTCCCCATTTGAGAGATGCCCTTCCTGCATTTCTTAGCAGAGATCAAGGAAATAACACTAGGTGGGACTGCCTCGGGTATCTTGTACAATTTCCTGTTCAAAGTAATAGTAAAACTATGAGGCCTAGACTCATGTAGAACATGATGTTTCCATAAATAAGGTTGGCCCAAAAGAAATCACAAAATTTGAGAGGTGAAACATCACATAATACCTCATCTTTGAAGGTCTTGATGTTGTACAACAGTTGACACTATTGTTTGACGCGAAGATCGCTTCCTTGGTGGAGCCATCCAATGGTGTAGGGTTGTGGGTGCAACATTGTTGGCAGGGTGAGCCGCTTGATGACATCTGCTGAGATGAGGTTCTTCTCGCTACTGATATCAATTATGAATTGCAATGGGGTGCCTTTTCCCACATCTATGAATGGAAGAGGCGCTCTCCTTCTTCTGGCTCGTCTGGTTCACCAGGATGGAGATGGTGGTAGCAATAGTGGCACTGGGTTCTATGTCAATGATGCGTCTTCCCCTTCCTGGTTCTGGCTCATAGTCAAAATACGCTTCTGATTCATATTCTTTCACTTTGGCCACCAACTACTGCTTTGAGTGAAATTCAACAGTGTTATGCCAAGGGATCTTATGGAAGTCGCACCACTTCCCAGTATCTTTGTTTGTATTTTCAGTGTCCTTCTTTTCTTGTGGATTGGAATGGCTATACTGATATTGTCCATATTTCCTCTGTCCTTTGTTCTATGGGTTGGGGACGCCCTTTCCCAGCTTTAGTTGTGAGGGGTTCCTAGGCCCAAATTTTCGAGTCTTTTCTATGAGCTTCTGCTCAATTTTGACGGCATATCGGTAGGCTTCTCCCAAGGATGAGATGTCTGAAAATTTTGTTTCAGTATGGATGTATCTATGTAGAGAACTACGATACTTGAGCACCAGATGTCACTCCGAATATTTTATACCCATCTTGGTGTGCAAGGTATGGAAGATATTTGTTAAATATGGCACTACTTGGTCTCTTTCTTTCCGCAATGTGGTCCATTTAATATACAGGTCCTCATAAATTCTGATAGGGTGGTATTGTTCCTTAATATCATCCTTGAAGGATTCCAAGGTGGTTGCGACTGAAAATAATGAGGTTTCCTCTATTTCCGTTTACTCACAGAAAGTTTCCCACCAATCTTTGACATGGGGAACAACTTTTAGGAGCGCAAAAGTAATCTTTTCTCTATTTGAAAAGTTGTGGACAAAATAATACCCTTCTAGTAGATTTGACCATTTGTCTACAACATCTGAGTCTATCATACCTTCAAATATAGGAATATCAAATTTTATTTTTACCTTGAAAGGGGCAGTGCCTCAGTTCAAAGAAGATGCGTCGCATGTTGGTAGCCTCCGAAGGATTTGCGAGAAGCTATATATCATCTCATTCCTCTATTGCGTGAGGGATTCCTACCATGAGAGGTTGCTTGGGCATGTGAGAGCTTCTGTCCTCAAGAGAAACAAGCTCGAGACCCAACTCTTTGTACTCTGACCTCGTTAGGGACATGCATTAAGACGACAATGAGAAGACCACTCTGATACCACTGATCCAGAGTTTATGAGAAGAATGAAATGAATAGAGATTATTAACAGGTTCTTAACAAAAAATAGCAGAGATACAGTAAAACTGGTTTTCTATTCAATAACGAAATAAGTTGAAATTGTAAAATGCAACAAAAACAAGCTTGCTGGAATGGTGGTGGCTTATCTCTAAGAAGAGATGTGACGGTTGCACACATTCAAAAGAAGAAGATTACAATGAGGATTTGAAGGAATTTTTATAATAAACAATAATTCCAAAAACCCTATACATCCAAAAACCTAACCCTAGGAGATGAAGTGCCAAAAGTCACGTGGGCCCCGTTTGGGTAAGTTAGTACATCAACTTCACGAGGTCGTAACTTTTGCATACGATCTCTGTTTTAGGTGTTTGATAGCCCGTTGGAAAGGTATTTTTGAGGATATTAATTTTGGGGGCTCAATAATTCTTTCAAACATCATTAAGGAACTCAATCCCAAAAAACCTTCATTAGGGCCCTCAAAATGGCCCCGGAAGTTAAAACTGCTAAAAATAGTAAATTGCCAAAATTGTCAAAAAACTATTTTGAGCCAGTTGGAAAAGGTGGGTGGCCACTGATATCCATGTGGCTCAATCCTCCCTCCTTAGGAATAAATGTTCTCCATTGTGTTTAGGTCCCCCATTAGATGAGGAAATTTCTGCTGAATTTGGCCCCGGGTGAGCCACTTGCCTTGGTGCAGGAGCTACCTTGCTTTGACAACTCAATAAAGATGAATCATTTGTTGTCCAGTTCCATTGATATGTGTGTCCACAATATGATCATTGGATGCCTGTTGTATGCAGTCAGGGTTGAGCTATGTTGGTGTCAGTTGTTCTGCTACTTCTGAGGTGTCCAATAATGGTGGGAAATAAGGGCGAAGAAGATCCACATTGAACACTGGGTGCAGACCAAGGAGGAGAGGAATGTTGAGCTCAAAAGAATTATCCCCCATGGCATTGATGATAGTGTATGGCCCATAATGGAGTGGGTGAATCTTTCGATGGGGTCATGTAAGTTGTTCTTTCTACAAGAGAAACCAAACTTTGTCGCCCACCTGAAACTTATGTGCCACCCGTTGTTGATCATGGCCCTGTTTGTACTTGTCATTGGAATTTTGTAAGATATCCTGAACCTATTGGTGGATGTGCTGGATCTACATCTACATCTATCATGAACCTATTGGGATTCCAACATCTACATCTAAGGGAAAGCGCAACATCTATGGGACCAAATGGTTGGAATCCCAACCCCACTCGAAAGGGGTTGTGGTTGGTTGAGCTATGCAGGGCTCAGTTGTATCTATGTTGGACATAGAAAAAGCTCCCATCCCATGCGCGAGGGTGATTTGAATTATGCATGTGAAGGATATGCACAGTCATTTGATTTACAACCTCGGTTTGGCCATCTATCTGGGGGTGGAAGGTCATGGATTTGGTGAGCTTGGTGTCTAGCAGTGACCAAAGGCTTGACCATAATGTGCTGAGAAATTGAATATCCCGATCTAAGACAATGGTTTGTGGATTCCAAAATGTACCCAGATGCCTTCAAAGAAGATCTTGGAAATGGCCTCTACTGTGATGCTCTCCTTGCAGGCATCCAGAATCGCCATCTTAGAAAAGTGATCAACAACCACAAAAACACAGTCATTTCCCCTCTTGGTGGATGGGATGCCCAACATGTAGTCCATTGAGATGGATTTCCATGGTCTTTCATGAGTAGGAAGAGGGGTGTACAGGCCCTGTTTCTTAGTGATTAGTTTGGTAATAGCACAGGGAGTGCAAGACCTGATATACTTGTTGACCTCCTGTCGAAGCTTCAGCCAGTAGAAATGTTTCTGTAGCATTTCCACTGTCATTTCGATGACGAAGTGTCCTACCACCCAACTGTTGTGGGCTTTCTAGATTAGCTTCACTCGCTCACTTGATGGAACATAGATATGACCCAGATGACACAACAACCCATCTTGAAGATGGAAATTATTGACAACTGCATTTTCACCCAACATTTGGTAGGTGGTTATGAAATCAGGGTTTGTCTCATAGAGTTGGGGCCATCTAGATGTCTCATGGCCGCAATATTCTAGCATTATGGTGAGTGTCGCAACTGGCGGTCTGTTGAGGCAATCAACGACCCATTTGGTGCTTCCATTTTTATACTTGCTGTTGAGGTGGAATTGCTGCAAGTATTTGGACCACTTTTGATGGTGGTCATTCTGCAATTTTCCATGTGTTTGCATGAACTGAAGCGACTTATGATTAGTGTGGATGACTGTCTCCTTCCCAAGAATCTAATGTCTCCACTGGCAGCAGGATTGTACAATGGAGTACATTTATTTGTCGTAAGTAGGATACTTATGGATAATATATGATAGTGTCTCGCTATGATAGGCCACGGGTGTCCATACTAAGTGAGAACGACGCCCACAACATAGTCTGAAGCAGCTATCTCAATTTCAAAGGGATGTTGCAGGTCTGGTAGTGAAAGTACTTGGGCTAAGCACAAGCACTGCTTCAAATCAGTGAATGCTTGATGTTGGGACTGGTCCCATGAAACTTTCTCCTTACTACCACCCCTGTTTATTTGGCTGAGGGCCCATGCAATATCAAAGAATCCCAACCCGAACCTGCAGTAGAAATTGGCAAGGCCTAGGAAGCTCCGAAGCTCAGTGAGTGTTGTTGGGGCTGGCCATTCACAAATGACTTGGATATTGGTTGGATCCACATGTATGCCATGCTGATCAATGATGCATCCCAAGTAATGGATCTTGTCCATGTTGAAGGAGCATTTTTCCAAGTTGGCGTATAGATTGTGTTGTTGCAGCGTGTGAAGAACCTGTTGAATATGCTGCAAGTGTTCGATGCAACTCTTGTTGTAAATTAGAATGTCATCTAGATACACCACTACAAAAGTATTAGTGAATGGTCATATGATATCATCTATCATCCTCATGAAAGTGGCTGGAGCATTTGTCAAACCAAAAGGCATGACCAACCATTCAAAAAGGCCTTTCTTTTGACTTGAAGGTGGTCTTCCATACATCTGTGTGTTCTATCGGGACCTGGTGGTAGGAAGACTTCAGATCAATCTTACTAAAGTATTTGGCCCCCGTGAGTTGATCAAGGAGGTCATCAATTCGAGGAATAGGGTACCGGTTTCTGACTGTGATTTTATTCAGATCTCGATAATCAATACAGATTCACGAGGTTCCATATTTATTCTGTACTTGCATGATTGGGCTCTCACAAGGTGATGAGCTGGGACAGATGTGCCCCTTATGGAGAAGTTCTTATATATTTCCCTTGATCTCCTCATTCTCTAACAAAGAGAGGCCATAGTTTGGCCGATTGGGCAGTGGTGCTCTGGGTATTAGATCAATGGGGAGCTTGACCTGGCAGTGCAAAGGTACCCCTGTAGGCGAGGAGAAGATATCCGAGTATTCTTCCACAAACTTATCTAATTTCTTCTGCTGTGTGGAGAGGTCAGCCGCAGAGACCCTGGATGTGGATGTGATATTTCGCTTATTCTAAGAGAGAATCACAAAGAAAACAAACTTCCCCATCTGAGAGATGACCTTCCTACATTGCTTAGCAGAGATCAAGGAAATAGCACTAGGTGGGACTGCCTCGGGTATCTTGTACAATTTAGTGTTCAAAGTAATAATAACACTATGAGTCCTAGACTCATATACAACATGACATTTCCATAAATAAGGTCGTCCCAAAAGAGCATCACAAACTTCGAGAGTAACAACATCACATAATACCTCATCTTTGAAGGCTTTGATATCGTAGGATAGTCAACACTGTTGGTTGAAGCGAAGATCGCTTCTTTGGCGGAGCCATCCAATGTTGTAGGGTTATGGGTGTGGCACTATTGGCAGGGCAAGTCGCTTGATGACCTCTGCTGAGATGAGGTTCTTCTGGCTACCGCTATCAACGATGAAGTGTAGCGGGGTGCCTTTTACCCACATCTGTGAATGGAAGAGGTGCTCTCCTTCTTCTGGCTCCTCTAGTTCACCAGGATGGAGCTTGGTGGTAGCAACGGTGGCTTTGGGTCCTACGTCAATGATCCATATTCCACTTTCTGGTTCTTTCTCAGAGTCAGAATCCACATCTTATTCAGATGCTTTCACTTCGGCCACCAAAGACTGCTTTGAGCGACATTCAGCAGTGTTATGCCAAGGGATCTTATGGAAGTCACACCACTTCCTGGTATCTTTATTTGTCTTTCCAGTGTCCTTATTTTCTTATGTCTTGGACTGGTTTTCCTGATACTGTCCGTATTTTGTTTGTCCTTTTTTCTGTGGGTTGGGGCCGCCTTTTCCTGGATTTTTTTGTGAGGGGTTCCCAGGCCCATATTGTCGCGTCGTTTATTTGAGCTTTAACTTGATTTTTATGGCATATTGGTAGGATGCACCCAAGGTTGAGATGTCCATAAATTCCATTTTGGTCTGGATGTATCTATGTAGATCACTGTGATACTTGAGCACCAGATGTCGCTCTGAATATTTGATACCCAGCTTGGTGTGCAAGGTGTGGAAGATATTTGTGAAATCTAGCACTGCTTCATCTCTTTCTTGTCATAGTGTGGTCCATATGGTATATAGGTCATAATAACTTATAATAGGGTAGTATTTTTCCTTAATAGCATCCTTGAAGGATTTCCAGGTGGCCCTGACTGAAAATAATGAGGTTTCCTCTGTTTCCTTTTGCTCACAGAAAGTTTCCCAACAATCTTTTACATGGACAAAAGTTTCCAAACTTTTCTCTATTTGAAAAGTTATGGACAAAAAAACACCCTTCTAGTAGATTCAACCACTTATCTACAGCATCTGCATCTATCTGACCTTCAAATATAGGAATATTGAAGTTTATTTGTATCTTGAAGGGGGCAACATCTCTGTTCGAAGAAGATGCATCGCCTGTTGGTAACCGCTGAAGGATTTGCATGAAACTATCCATCATCTTGTTCCAATGTTGCATGAGGGATTCCTCATTCAACAGTTTGAAAGGATCTCATGTCCTATCATATTTATTTTCTCCTACCATGAGAGGTCACTTGGGCGTGTGATATCTTCAGTCCTCATGAGAAACAAGCTCGAGACCCAACTCTTTGTACTCCGACCTTGTTGGGGACATGCATTAAGACGACAAGGAGAAGGCTGCTTTGATACCACTGATCCATATTTTATGAGAAGAATGAAATGACTACAAATTATTAACCAATTCTTAACACAAAATAACAGAGGTACAGTAAAACTGGTTTTCTATTAAAAAACGAAATAAGCTGAAACTGTAAAATGCAGCGGAAACAAGCTTGCTAGAATGGTGGCGGCTTATCTCTGAGAAGAGATGTGACGACTGTGCGCATTCACAAGAAGAAGATTATAATGAGGCTTTGAAGGAATTTTTACAATAAACAAGAATGCAAAAAACCTAATCCTAGAAGATGAAGCGCCAAAAGTAATGTGGGCCCCTTTTGGGTAAGTTAGTACATCAACTTCTTGTGTCATAACTTTTGCATACGATCTATGTTTTAGGCATGTGATAGCCCACTAGAAAGGTATCGTCGAGGAGATTCATTTTGGGGTCTCATTCATGCCTTTGTCTATCATTGAGGAACTCGATCCCAAAAATCCTTCATTTAGGTCCCCAAAAATGGCCTCGGAAGTTAAAACTGCTAAAAATAGTAAATTGCCAAAATTGTCAAAAAACTATTTTGAGCCAGTTGGAAAAGGTGGGTGGCCACCAATATCCATATGGATGAATCCTCCCTCCTTAGGAAGAAATGTTCTCCATTGCATTGAGGTCCCCATCAGATGAGGAAATTTCTGTTGAATTTGGCCCCGGGTGAGCCACTTGCCTTGGTGCAGCAGTTGCCCTGCTTTGACAACTCGATAAAGATGGATCCTTTGTTGTAGAGTGCCCTTGATCTATGTGTCCACAATCTGATCATTCGATGCCTGTTGTATGCAATTAGGGTTGATATCTATTGGTGTGAACTTTTCTGCTACTTCTAAGGTGTCCAATAATGGTGGGAAATAAGGGCGAAGGAGATCCACATTGAACATTGGGTGCAAGCCAAGGAAGGGATGAATGTTGAGCTCAAAAGAATTATCCCCCACAACCTTGGTGATAGTGTACAACACATAACAGAGTGGGCAAAGATTCCAATGGGGTCCTGTAAGGCTTTTTTTCTGCAAGTGCAACCAAACTTTGTTGCCCACCTGAAAATTATGTGCAACCTGATGTTGATCATGGCATCATTTGTACTTGTCATTGGACTTCTGTAGGATATCCTAAACCTGTTGGAGGATGTGTTAGATCCGCTCAATGAAATCGATGTCTTTTTACCCAAAATGTACCTAGACGGATTCAAAGAAGATCTTGGCAGTGGCCTCTACTGTGATGCTCTTCTTGCAGGCAACCAGAATCACCATCTTATAAAAGTGATCAACAACCACAAAAACACAGTCATTTCCCCACTTGTTGGATGGGAGGCTTGATGTGTATTCCATTGAGATGGATTCCCATGGCCTGTCAGGAGTAGGAAGAGGGGTGTAGAGGCCCTATTTCTTAGTGGTCAGTTTGGCAATAGCATAAGCAGTGGAGGACCTGATATACTTGCTGACCTCCTGTCGAAGTTTCAGCCAGTAGAAATGTTTCTATAGCATCGCCATTGTCTTTTCAATGTCGAAGTGTCCTGCCACCTAGCTATAGTGGGCTTCCCAGATCAACTTCGATCGCTCACTTGATGGAACAAAGATACGGAATAGATGACACAACAACCCATCCTAAAGATGGAAATTATCGACAACTGCATTTTCACCCAACATTTGGTAGGTGGTTGTGAAGTCAGGGTTTGTCTCATAGAGTTGGGGCCATCCATATGCCTCATGGGTGAAAGAGTCTAGCACCGTGGTGAGTGCTAGGACTGGCGGTCTGTTGAGGCAATTAACGACGTGATTGGTGATTCCTATTTTATACTTGATGTTGAGGTGGAATTTCTACAAGTATATGGACCACTTTTGATGGCGGTCATTCTAAAATTTTCCATGTGTCTGCATGAACTGCAGTGGCTTATCATCAGTGTGGATGACTGTCTCCTTCCCAAGAATGGAATGTCTCCATTGGAAGCAGGCTTGTATGATGGAGTACATTTCTTTGTTGTACGTAGGGTAGTTATGGATAGTATCTGACAATGTCTCACCATGATAGGCCATGTGGTGGCTGTGTTGAGTGAGAATGGTGCCCACAACATAGTTTGAAGCATCTGTCTCGATTTCAAAGGGATGTTGCAGGTCTGGTAGTAAAAGTACTGGGGATGAGCACAAGCGCTTATTCAAATCATCGAACACTTGTTGTTGGGACCAGCCCCATGAAAATTTCTCCTTAACACCACCCCTGTTTATTTGGCTGAGGGACCATGCAATATGGGAGAATCCCAACATGAACCTACGGTAGAAATTGACAAGGCCTAGGAATCTCTGAAGCTCAGTGAGTGTTGTTGGGGCTGGCCAATGTTAAATGACTTGGATCTTGGTTGGATCCACATGTACACCATGATGATCAATGATGTATCCTAGGTAATGGACCCTGTCCATGCCAAAGGAGCATTTTTCCAAGTTGGCGTATAGCTTGTGCTGCCGCAGGGTGTGCAGAACCTGTTGAATATGCTGCAAGTGTTCAGCCCTAGTCTTGTTGTAAATTAGAATGTCATCCAGATACACCACTACACAAGTATTGGTGAATGGTTGTAGGATATCATCCATCATGCTCATGAAAGTGGCTGGAGCATTTTTCAAACCAGAAGGCATGACCAACCATTCAAAAAGGCCTTCCTTTAACTTGAAGGCAGTCTTCATAGGTCTGTTTGTTCTATCGAGACCTATTGGTAGCAAAACTTTAGATCAATATTACTGAAGTATTTGGACCTTGTGAGTTGATCAAGGAGGTCGTTGATTCAGGGAATTAGGTATTGGTTTTTGACTGTGATTTTATTCAGAGCCCAATAATCAATACAGAGTCGCCGGGTTCCATCTTTCTTTTGTACCAACATGATTGGGCTCCCACAAGGTGATGCGATGGGATAGATGTGCCCCTTATGGAGTAATTATTGGATCTATCGCTTGATCTATTCATTCTCTAACAAAGAGCGCTGATAGATTGGCCCATTGGGCAGCAGTTCCCCAGGGGTCAGATCGATGGGGTGCTTGACCTAACAGTGTAGAGGTACCCCTGTAGGTGAGGAGAAGATATCCAAGTATTCTTCCACGACCTTATCTACTTTCTTCTGTTGTGTGGAGAGGTGGGCCACAGAGACCCTCGATGTGGCTGTGATATTTTTCTTATTCTAAGAGAGAATCACGAAGAAGATAAACTTCCCTGTCTGAGAGATGACCTTTCTGCATTGCTTAGTAGAGATCAAGGAAATAACACTAGGTGGGACTGCCTCGGGTATCCTGTACAATTTCTTGTTCAAAGTAATAATAAAACTATGAGGCCTAGACTCATATACAACATGACGTTTCCATAAATAAGGTTGGCCCAAAATAACATCACCAACTTTGAGAGGAGAAACATCACATAATACCTCGTCTTTGAAGGGCTTGATGTCGTACGACAGTTGACACTGTTGGCTGATGCAGAGATCACTTCCTTGGCGGAGCCATCCAATGGTGTAGGGTTGTGGGTGCAACGTAGTTGGTAGGGAAAGCCTCTTGATGACCTCTGCTAAGATGAGTTCTTCTTGAAACCTCTATCAATGATGAAGTGCATCGCGATGATTTTTACCCACATCTTTGAATGGAAGAGACTCTCTCCTTCTTCTGGCTCGTCTGGTTCACTAGGCTGGAGCTTGGAAGTAACAACGGTGGTACTGGGTTCCGTGTCAATGATCCATCTTCCCCTTTCTTGTTTTGTCTCAGAGTTAGAATCCACATATGATTTAGATGCTTTCACTTCGGCCACCAACGACTTCTTTGAGTGACAGTCAACAGTGTTATGCCAAGGGCTCTTATGGAAGTCGCACCACTTCCCGGTATCTTTGTTTGTCTTTCTGGTGTCCTTCTTTGCTTGTGTCTTGGATTGGTTGTCCTGATACTATCCATCTTTTCTCTATTCTTTGTTCTATGGGTTGGGGCCTCCCTTTCCCAACTTTTGTTGTGAGGGGTTCCCAGGCCCTAATTGTCACGTCTTTTGTTTGAGCTTCTACATGATTTTGAGGACATATCGGTAGGTTGTGCCCAAGGATGAGATGTCCAGAAATTACATTTCGATCTATATATATATCTATGTATAGAAATGCGATACTTGTGCACCATATGTCACTCTGAATCTTTGATACCCAGCTTGGTGCACAAGGTATGGAAGATATTTGTGAAATTTGGCACTGCTTGGTCTCTTTCTTGCCGCAGTGTGGTCCATTTGGTATACAGGTTGTCATAACTTCCGATAGGGTAGTATTGTTCCTTAATAGAATCCCTGAAGGGTTCCTAGGTGGCCCTGACTAAAAATAATGAGTTTTCCTTTGTTTCCTTTTTCTCATAGAAAGTTTCCCACCAATCTTTGACATGGGGAATGACTTTGAGGAGCACAAAAGTAATATTTTCTCTATTCAAAAAGTTGTGGATAGAAAAATACCCTTCTATTAGATTCAACCACTTGTCTACAACATCTGTGTCTATCTAACCTTCAAATATAGGAATATTGAAGTTTATTTGTACCTTGAATGGGGTGGAACCTCCGTTTGAAGAAGATGCATCCCCTTTTGGTAGCCACCGAAGGATTTGCGCGAAACTATCCATCATCTCGTTCCTATGTTGCATGAGGGATTCCTCAATCAATAGTTTGAAAGGATATCCTATCCCATCATATTTATTTTCTCCTACCATGAGAGGTCACTTGGGCATTCGAGAGCTTCTGTCCTCAAGAGAAACAAGCTCGAGACCCAACTCTTTGTACTTCGACCTCATTGGGGATATCCATTAGGACAACAAGGAGCAAACAACTCTAATACCAATGATCTAGATTTTATGAGCAGAATGAAATGAATAAAAATTATTAACAGGTTCTTAACACAAAATAACAGAGATACAGTTAAGAAGGTTTTCTATTCAATAACGAAATAAGCTGAAACTGTAAAATGTAGCGGAAACAAACTTGCTGGAATGGTGGCGGCTTATCTCTATGTAGAGATGTGACGACTGTGCACATTCACAAGAAGAAGATTACAATGAGGCTTTGAAGGTATTTTTAAAATAAACAAGAATGCCAAAAACCCTAGACATCCAAAAACCTAACCCTAAGAGATGAAGTGCCAGAAGTCATGTGGGCCCCATTTGGGTAAGTTAGTACATCAACTTCCCGGGGTCGTAACTTTTGCATACAAAATCCGTTTTGGGTGTGTGATAGCTCGTTGGAAAGGTATCATGGAGGATATTCATTTTTGGGGATAAATAATTTCTTTGACTATCACTGAGGAACTCAATCCTGAAAAACCTTCTTTTAGGCCCTCAAAATGGCCCCAGAAGTTAAAACTTCTAAAAATAGTAAATTGCCAAAATTGTCATAAAGCTGTTGTGAGCCAGTTGGAAAAGGTGGGTGGCCACCAATATCCATATGGATCAATGGTGAATTCTAAAAATTAAATTGAATCAATATTTATAAGGCTAGGGGCCTTCTAAATGTCACAAAAAACTTCTACAATGCTGGATTCCTGGACAGATGCACGGCTCATAGAGATGATAGGGGCACATGTGGTGCCAATGCACCAAGAAATAATGAATTGTGGCTGCACGTGCATAGGAAAACATGGTGTTGTTGATTCACATGCTCGAAAGATGCCCCCGTGGGTTGAAAAACCCATGCACGTTCTGATATGCGGCCCGGGAAGATAATTTTGAATGAAATTCTCTTATTCTGGCTCCGAATTTGGCTTTTTGCAGGTTAGATTTGGCTGATTATGATCCCTGAAAGGTAAATAAGTCAGAAAGAAGTGCTAAAATAACCCAAATAGGGAGGAAATTGATACCTTGTCCCCAGTATGGTCGCCAATCTGTTGTATCCTTTTTGTCACTTGAATGAGAAAAAGAGGTACACTTGCAAGTCTAGTTGGGTCAGATTAATAGGACAGAAGTTAGTGTATGAGTCAAATGACTCAATCACATGAATTAAAAAAACACCTAAGCTAATAAAAACTAAAGAAACAAAAATAAAGTGCATAAGGAAATTAGAACCAAAATCAACCAAAAACTTGACCAATATTCATGCCACCAATGGATAGATTATATTAGTGGGAAAACAACAAATAGAAAGGGAGACTTATGGGTCCCTTCTTCCTCCAAGGGAGGTCTCTTGAATACCCTATGTGAGAGCTCTTATTACAAGTGGAAAACTAAAAAAGGAAACGTGAAGAAATCCAAAGCTCATTCCCTCAAGAGGTGAGGAGAATAGCTCAATGAAATGATACTAGTATGCTCCAAGAAGGAAATAGGTTCCTTGTAGGAGAATAGAGGAAACATAACAACACAAATATATTCTTGAAAATATAGTGCATCCATGGCCTCTTTTTATAGAAAATCTTTGAGGCATTATCCAACCAGTCTTTAATGTGAACAAGGGGGCCTTTAGGGCACCCTTAGGTCTTTGACCAACACCCCAGTTGGATTCAGTTTGGATTTGAAGGTCAAATCGACTTGGGAGATGAACCAGAAGTGGGTGGGAGGTCGACCAAAATCAGAAATGTGCCGTTCTTAGGTGTGTACAGATTTTTGCATACATAGTCACACATCGGGCACATATGCGCCTTTCTGACGTTTTTGACTAGCGGATGTGCGCACGCTTCCTTTGTATTCTGAGTGCATGATGATTTTATAAGAAGTTATATAGTTTTTTCCCTTTGGAAATGTATTTTTTGGGAAATGAATGAACTAATAGGTGTTTGGATGTGTTGGATTCCTATAACCATTTGCCGATGAAATTTTAGTGATAACAACGCCCTTTTAAACTTTTTGCAGAGTATTATTTCGATTTTCTATTTTCTATTTCTGGCTTGCTACTCTTTTGGATTCACGAATGATCTTTTCTCTATGGCTTGTGCAATCTCAACAAATCATAAATAGATCAGAAAAGTTGCATTGTGTGGGTAATCTAACCAAGATCTAACCCTTGCTGTCATCGAGAAGTAAACATTTTTTTCTTGTGTGAATAGAGTTTTTTATGAGCATGCTCTCCAAGGCTGTCTTCCAAAACAACAATAAAAACAATGACAATCCTCCTTCTAAACAATACAATATGTTTTTCTATCTCACTTGGTTAAAATTTTCCTTATTAAGTTAGAGGTATTGAGTTCAAGTCTCTTTTTGTTAATTTTGCATGCAACTTTAATTTATAAAGTAACTTCATTGTAAAAGTGATCCCTGGTTCTCTTTTATAAAAGTGGGTCATTTCATAAAGAATTTTTTTTTTTAAAGTGAGGTTATTTGGAGGGGTATCACCACGTGGTCTAACTTCTACTTGCCACGTGGCTCTTTGGTTATTGTTAATTTGTTTTTTTAAAAGGGCATAACTTTCACATCTGAAGTCTATTTTTAGTGCCATTTTTTTTTAAACTGCCTAGTTTTTCGGGATATTTCCATCTAGATCATTAGTTTCAGTTTTTAAATTCATATTATATGAATATTTAATATGTCTTCTTCCAGTGATATTTTCTTTCCAGCACCAACTACTTCCAATGGAAATCCCATATGGAGGATATATTAAGAAGTAAAGACCTATACTAGATTACCTTGGTAAAGGAAAAATAAACCACTAATGATGAAAATAAAGTAAAATGGGCTAATAGGAATGACGAATCATGTGGACTGATCAAAATTTCCATCTCTCCTAATTTAAGGTTCCACCTTCAAGAAATTGATGACCTCGATGAAGCTTGGGAAAATATTGAATTTGTGTTTGGTAAACACTATATTATTCGATCACATCAGTTAGAAATATTAGATACTAAATTTAATTCCAAATGCTTTTTCTTGCATTGAAGACTATCTATCTAAGTTTAAAACACTTGACATTTTATGTGAAGAATGTAACACAAAGTTGGAGGAAGAGTGTTGCATATATATTATTCTTTTTAAGCTAGGTAGTGCATATTATGTGTTTGTATCTACCTTTTATGCCATGAGAGAGGCTCTAGGGAAAGCTTATAAAAAGCCCACTGTTGAGTCCTTTTGTGATGCTTTGATTAATAAGAAATATAAGCTTGTACAAGTAGGAGTGATCAACACAACAAGTTCCTCCAACAAAGCCTTAGTCACCCAATAGAAAGACAAACCCAAGAATCCCAAGAAGCAACATCCTCACTACAATAAGAAGAAAAACAATGGTCCCAAACCCACTCAGAAAACTTCATCTCCTAATGGTGACAAAGGAGAAAAATCTAAAAATAAGAAGATTGACATACATTGCAACTTTTGTGGGAAACATGGTCATGATGATTCCAAATATTTAAAGAAGATGAAAAATTCAGAAGCAACAATGAAGAAGCACAAAATTAGTATTGATTCTACTCCTAGTTCTTCTCATGGACATCCACGTTTTTCTTCCGGTTTCTCCTTCAATGAAACTTCTACTTCTTCTTCCAATGAGTGGATTATTGATTATGTATCATTTTATCATATGGCTAAGGAGAAATCCATAATTTCTACTCTAAATGAATGTAACACCAAGAAAATATTTATTGGTGATGATAGATATCTGAGTGTTGTAGGATCTAGAACAATTTAGGTAGATAATGGTCATTTCAATGTTGTATTATGTGTTCCAAGTCATTCCTATAACTTTCTATTAGTATATAAAATCACTCATTCAGGTGAAGGTAAAACTGTAGAGTTTTCACCTCACCAAGTTGTAATCAAGGATCTAAAGGATCCTCAACATGTTCTTGCAACTGTAATTATTGATGATATTACTAGGTTGTACAAGTTTGACAATTTTGGGTCACCATCTTTTCCATTAGTTTTTGTTGCTCATAGCTATGACTTGAAAAACCTTTGGCATGAGTGATTTGGTCATCTAAACTATCGCTAATTGCAACAACTATGTAATCAACACATGGCGACTGATCTTCCTCTTGTTTCATGCAGAGATGGTGTTTGTGTTGGTTGTGTTCTCGACAAACATGATCGAGATAGTTCTTACAAATGTGCCTATTGGCACACCTCGGGCCTTTTTCAACTTGTTCACAGTGACTTTTGTGGTCCACTTTCTTCTCCTTATTTTCTGAGTGCAAGTATTTCTTAACTTTCATTGATGAATTTTCCAGATGTACTTGGGTTTACTTCTTAAAAGTTAAGAGTGAATTTTTTGACAAGTTTTTGGCCTATAGGGCCCTTGTGGAAAAGCAATTTTGACATCAAATTCAAAGGTTACGAACAAATAATGGAGGTGAATATGTGAAGAATAATTTTATAAGTTACTACACTTCATAGGGCATCTAAATGAAACATAATATTCCAAATACACCATAACAAAATGGTTTTGTTGAGAGAAAGAACCACACATTAAAAGAAATGGCCAATTGTATAATACAGTCTAAGGGATTAAGTCTAAAGTATTGGGTGGAATCCATCCCCTGTGCAAATTACATAGTAAATCTCACTCCCACAAAGGCTCTTAAAAATATAACACCAAAAAAAGAATGGAATAAAATTAAACTATATATAAGTCACTTCCATGTATTTGGTAGTATCGCATGGGATCACATTCTCGGTGAGAAAATGAAAGCATTACAGCCTAAAAGTGAGAAGTGTATATTTGTTGGTTATTTTGAAGATGTCAAAGGTTATTGAATTCTTCAAACACATTCTAATGAAATTATTGTTAGAAGAGATGTTAAATTTGATGAAAATATATTGGCCTGCTAGCCTAATTCGACGATTGTTCCTTCTTCGACATGCGATCCATCTTCAAAATTTGTGCCTTCTTCTATTCCGATTACGGTTTCTTCTTCAAATGATGATGCTGAGGATGAAAATCCACCTCCTCCTACTCACCTTCCTTCAGATGATTCCATTGAACCTAAGCAACACCAACACCGACACCACTGCTTCCTATATGGGTCTATTCAACATGAGAAGTAGTTGGTGATCTTGTTAGTGGTCCTTCAAATCAACGTCAAACACATCATCCGGGATGGTGTTCTAGTGAGCCTCTTATATTTTGTCTCAAGTATCATATAATCATGATTCAAAGACATTTGTAGAAGCTTCTAGTCATCCAGATTGAGATACAAAAATGAAAAAAGAGTATCATTCTTTAATGGAAAACAATACTTGGGATCTTGTACCTCTTCCGAAAGGAAGAAAAATTTTCATATGTAAATGGATCTACAAAAATATGTATGACTCAGATGGAAGTGTTGAAAGACACAAGGCTCATTTACTTGCAAAAGGATTTTCCCAAGTTGACGGAATCGATTACAATGAAACCTTTTTCCCTGTCGCCAAAATGAATTTCATCCACCTTTTTCTTTCATTTTCTACCTCACATAAATGGGAGGTCCATCAGATGGATTTTAAATATTCATTCTTGCATGGGGATTTGAAAGAATAAATATACATGGAACAACCTCCTGTCTATGTCCAGAATGACTCTATCCTTGTATGTCACATTAATAAATCTCTTTATGGTATTAAGAAAGCTCCCTGAACTTGTTATGCCAAAATGGGCAACTTTCTTATTGACACCGGATTTTCTAGATGCAATTATGATCCTAATGTATATACCAAGAAAGTAGGAAGACATATCATAATCCTTATCATTTATGTTGATGACGTTATCCTTGCTGGTAGTGAGTCAAAACTTTTAAATCATGTGAAAACCAACCTTAAGAAGAAATTTGAAATGACAAACTTATGATTTTTTCACTATTTCCTTGGCCTCCAAGTTTTGAAAACCAAGGAAGGAACTTTTATTTCCCAGTCTAATTATGCGTGTGACCTTGTTTGTCTCTTCCACATGGAATATTGTAAACCATCCCCTTATCCCTTCCAGTTAGGAGTCAACCTTGCTTCCATATGTACTTCTCCCAAAGTTGATACCACTTTGTACTGCCAGTTAGTTGGTAGTCTCTTATACTTGACTCATACCCATCCTGATATTTCCTTTATTTTTGGTCTTGTTTCCCAGTATATGAAAACACCTCATGAAATCCATTGGAAAGAAACTAAAAGGATACTTCGATATGTTCGGGGTACAATTCAGTTAGAGATACATTACAATTCAGGGGGGACTCCTTTATTGGGTTTCTTCACTAATTTAGATTGAGATGACGACCATGATGATCATAAGTCTACTGCAGGTTATGATTTTATCCTTGGTTCAAGAATTGTCACTTGGGCCTATAAGAAACAAATGGCTATTACAATTTCTTCAGTAGAAGCAGAGTACCAAGCAACAATAAATGCAAGTCAGGAAACCTTATGGCTTCGAAAGATCCTTTCAGAGTTTGAATTCCACTAGCAGCATCCGACCAACCTTTGGTGTGACAATCATAGTGCTATCAAGCTATCCAAATACCTAGTTCAACATCAATGAAAAAAACACATCGACCTACACATGAACTTCATCAAAAATATCATTCATGATCAAGTTAATGAATTTCTCTTTTTAGCTATAGAAGATCAAGTTGCAGAAATTTTCACAAATTCGGTTACATAAGTGAAGTTTTCCAAACTTTGATCTATGTTAGGCATTCAAGAAGTTTTCATTAAGGGAGGATAGGCTCTAATGCCTCCTTTCTTATCCTATTGTGTCACTATTGTAAATTCTTCAATCCTATCCCAAGTTGTTCTTAAGGGGGATGTTAGGTTATTTAGACACTTAGGAGTTAGTTAAGATATAATTGGTCTAATGTGTCATTAGGTAAAAGTGTATTTCTTAGTGTGTTTATTTAGTATGCAATAGTATGCATTTGTAGTTAGGAAATCCGACGGTTACGATATATTTCCAACATAGAGTGAT
The DNA here is from genome assembly GCA_009831015.1 of Picea engelmannii. Taxonomy (NCBI): domain Eukaryota; kingdom Viridiplantae; phylum Streptophyta; class Pinopsida; order Pinales; family Pinaceae; genus Picea; species Picea engelmannii. The sequence continues at coordinate 715,471 of ML778082.1, read as the reverse complement.
CCGACAGTTCATATTCTCCTCGATATTAATGGCTACAATGATCGATGGCTTAACACCTGATTGGTCCATGATATTTGATGCAGGAGCATCACCAACAAAGCACAAGCATGGAAGACATCTGGGCGCACTAGTGTGTATTTTGAAATGTTTTGAATTTCAAAGATCATTGTAGTAATGTAATATCTGACAAAGCTTTTTGGGTAATGAACATCTTTAATGATCGGAGGCTGAGCCATCACGTAAGATTGATGGGGAATATATTTTGTTTTATGAGGCAGATCATAGTACAGATCTAGAGCTTGTGCTCTTATCTGTCTGACTCTATATTTATTGTAATAAATTTTTAGTAGTTGAACACTTTTATTTCTGATAATATAACATAGAGTAGTTGGAGGGAAGAACTCAAGAGAATCCCTTTGTACAAAGATTTGTAATATTGCCTATTAGTGGTTGTTGGAGGATGCTAAATCTAATGTATAGATTTCCATTGTAAGCCAAGAGCTAGGAGATACAAAGAAATACTGTATGAATGTATGCAAGTTTCAGTTGAATGAATATAACAGAGGAATATTGTTCCAATGTGTGTTGTTATGCATCTATCTGAATGAGTGATAGGATTTATGTTTATTTTCAATCCTCTGTTATTTTCTTATGTTCTTGTATCCATGACCACATTTGCATAGTTGAATGTATGAGCCACTGTGAAGATTGAATAAGTTTCCATTGTTTCTCTTCATTGAGCGAGTGAAAGGAGTGCACAACATCCACAAGGAGTGTGTGACCGAGTCTATTTTGACTCAAAGCTCTGGAGATTTAGTGAGGAACTTATATGTGCAAGGAGGGCATCGACATCCACAAGGAGTGCATGAAAAAGTGTTCAGACTCAAAAACTCAGGAGGGATAGCATGATTTTAGTCATGAGAGATAGAAGCAGCAAGAGAACAGTCACAAGGAGTGAAAATTTATACACCAGGGAGTCGGCTGTGGAAGAGGATCTATTGAAAGGTGTGCACAAACCAAGATTTTGACTAAGTGTCGAAGAGATTGTTCATAGGAACAGAGAAAAAACAAGGAAGCAAATTTCATGAGGGATAAGGTGGAAATTCTGCTAGGAGACAGGTCCCCAGAGTCTCCACTGAAATCAGTGGACAAGATTCGTTCTCAGTTGAGGATAACTATTCCAGACCGTCATATCTGGGAGCGTTATGCAGAGGATAGATATAAGGTGTTTAGACACTTCAAAGTTCAGAAGTTTGGAGGCTTTCTGAAAGTAGAATCTCAAAGTCTGAAGTCGCGAACGAATCTCAGTCATTGATCACAGAAGGAGAACATGGAAACGGATCAAGGAATTTAGGAATCAGAAGTCTGGGGGTTCATGGATGAGAGTGCTAGAGTTTCGTGAAGTTGTGAAACCCAAAAAATAGTGGGGCCGATGGATCTGAGGATATGCGTGGTAGAAATTTGGAAACTCGGAGAAGAGAGCTTCAAGAAAAGATGAGGGAAGAACTCAGGATATCCCCAAATTCCTAATCATGATGAAATAGACCCGTGGTCATAACCATGGTCACTATCGGGAAAAATGATCTATGTGTGTGGGTAGAGTGGTTCTGAGTGTCCGCATGGACCTAAGGAGCTTCTTTGTATCAGTATTTCAAATGATCCAAGACCGTGAGGTCGATAATCCCTTTGGAGGGAAGGGGGTTTGCACCAGTAGTGGTATCAGAGAGAGTACATAATTGACTTCTGTAGGGAGAGAAGTAAACTGATATCGACAAGGGGTATTAGAAGTGTCAACATAATGTTGCCTAGAAGATATGTTGAGCCACCTGTAGCAAACAGAGTTATGGAAAGGGAGATGAGAGAACTACGTGCAAGGATGGATGCCATGGAAACAACACAAAGGAGAGTGCCTGATGCTGGAGACGTCAGAGAGGCAAAAAATGAAGAGTTAGAAGTGGAAGAAGCTATAGTTGAGGATGCTATGGAAGAACGCTTGCTGAAAGAAGTTGTCAAATTGGGAGCTAGAGAAAATATTGACGTCCCTATGTATGAAGGAAACTTAGAAACAAAAGAATTTATTGATTAGATACAATAATGGACAAGTATTTCGACTATGAGGATGTTGAAGAGGAGAAAAAGGTAAGACATGTTGTCACTAGGTTGAAAGGTCATGCAACACTGTGGTGGGATGAACTGCACACTCACAAGAGGAGAAAAGGAAAAAAAAAGATTAAAAGTTGGGATCGAATGGTAGCCAAGTTAAAGGTGAAATTCATGCCCAAGGATTACCAGATAAATCTGTTCAGGAGGATGCAGAACCTGAGACAGAGAGGATTGATTGTGAAGGAGTACATAGAGGATTTCTACAAATTGAACATTAGAGATGGATCGAGAGAGAGAGACGAAGAGAAAGTTGCTAGATATATCAATGGACTGAGATACAATATCCAGGACAAAATCAACATGGCGACAGTTAGGACAGTGGAGGATGCATATCAAATTGTGTGAAAGAAGAAGAGAAATAAGAAGAGACATGAAGTCAACAAAAAAGAGGTCGAAGCTTGAACAGAGGCAAAGGAGTTGCCTAGCAGAAAGAACAAAAGCGTAAGGATGAGGTGGAGAAACCACATAGTCACTCTGAGAGAGGAGGAAGTTCTCGAGGAAGGCAGAGAGGTGGTAGAAAATATTTTCTCGGAGGAAGAAGAAGAGGCAGAGGAGGATAAGTAAGTTGTTATTCCTTTGGAAAAACATGGCACATGTCTTGGGATTGTCCCTAGAGGAAGAAAGGAGGTGAAGCTAACATTTCGGAAGTGAAAAAATGAGATGTTGAGGTAGATGGTAGAGAGGATGGAATATCCTTGATGATGAAGAAGTTCTTTTGAAGCATGAGGCATAGACTAAAAAGACAACGATTTGTTCATAACATCTTGCAAAACAAAGGAAATAGTTTGCAAGGTGATAATTGACAGTGGGAGCTATTAGCAGTCTATAAATATATTCGATTGATAAAAAAATGATGAAGGTAACTTTTTCAACCAAATTTGAGACCTGAAACTAGCCTTTTGGATTCAAAGTGGGTTCTCTTAAAAGTGGTGCAGTCTCCACGCAGGATATGACTTTCAAAACAATGGCTAGATTTAACACCTATGATATAATGGGTTCCAATTACATTGGCGCAAGAAAGTAAGACTTGGTCTATGGGGTCGGTTTGAGGAAAAGATGGGACAAATGACTCAGTGATTGGACTTGAGAGGATAAGGCTAGGTGAGAAACAACCTTCAGTGTAAAACCATAATGTGTGGTGGGAGAAATCATAGGAAGTAACTCAGGAGCACCGCTATGGGAGAATTCAGAGTTATATTTTAGGGGAAAACATTTTGTCTAATTGGCGTGAACAAGGGGTGTTGTAAAACAAATCCATAGGTTTGATAATTCATTCCAAAATAGATATAAAGAGATATGAAATAAAGATAATATGAAAGAACATACACAAAGAAAGAAGCACAATACATCCAATTGTTACAACTAAAATCTTTTAATCAAGTCACATGACCTTTTCACTAAATTCCAGTCAAAAATTCAGATTACATACAATATCTATCGTCTACCAAATTTGCCAACCAATCCGGCTTACATAGAAGAGATGAAATATATAAATGAGGGTTCCACTTGGGCTACCCTGCTTCATAACTGCTAACCCTTAGAACTAGGAAAACTGAGCAACATGCGTTGGAGACTCTTCGGATAGTGTTTTCCAAAAATAGACAATAATCACGCATGTTTACTTATGACTGTTCATAGGTTTTCCACGGGGATGTGATAGTCGGTTAGGCTTTTGCATGGAGAACAAATGTGTTGCTGTGTAATTTTGAGTAGGTGTTCTGGTGAGAAGGTGTCTTTTAGGATCTTGTTGTCTGTAAATAATGACTTCAATTTTTGTGATGTGATCGTTTGTTGAGAACTATGCACAATAAGTAGTTGTTAGATCATCGTGGATGTTATCAAAATGGTAGCATGCTTTAGAGAAACATATCATTCAAAACTACCAAGATTCGTCTCATCCTTTGCAAGTGCTGAGACAAGCACCAACTAAACTTGTTTTTCCTGTGCACTGAAGAGAGCTACGCAGGCTTCCTTCTCGGTCATTTTTCATTCTCTGGAATGTTTTGCATGCCTTTATTTTGTCAGTCTCTATGTTTCTCATAGTTGTACAATGGTGTCTCATGCCTCTCTAAGATACCCTGCATTATGGACGCTTCCATAGCCTTTGTCGCTAGCTGTCGCCTTAATTCCATGTTTTCCTGATAGAGTTCGGCAATAGCAAACTTTGCTTGCTTTAGTTGCTGAGATGGCACTTTCTCATTTTCTCCTACAATATCTCCTCTCCTTGTTCTGCTCCTGTCTTCATGGATCGATCCCCCAGTAGGTTCTAGCCAGATGGCATGTCTGAGTAGTTCTTCAACTATCAATCCAGCATGTCATTCTTTTGAAATTCAAGCTTCCATGATCTCCTGGTTATTTCTTGCCCTAACCCTCCTCCTAGGGATTTTTTGCTAGGGAGAGGGGGCTCATACTATATTCCCTTCCTGTGCAAATCCCTCTGTCTCAGATTTTTCATGATTTGATCTAGTCTTATCTGCAGGTAAAAGAATAGTTCCTTTCACATCTTTGGGAATGCCTTCCGCAGGTGAGAATGAATCCCAGTCCCTTTGGGGCTTGGACCTTGCATTTCTACTACTCCTCATGCATTTCCTTGTTCTCTGAGAGGTCTCCATGGTCAGACCAAGGTGAACTCTATGCGCAGTGTATCAAACAAACGCATAGGAGGGAATGTTCTGAACAATCTCGTTTGGCAAGAGAAATTGCAAATAGAGTTTAGGCCTGGTTCTACAACTGGAGAGAATGTCGAGCATCCAAGATTTGTAACGAATTGGAAAGGAGAGGAAATCATGCTAGAGGACAATGAATTCAAGGCGACGGGATGTTCCAAGTCAAGTTACAAGTTTTCCATGGCAAACCCCTGTGTGTAGGATACAGTTGATAAGGCTTGTTGGGCATGCATGATACAAATGCCGTGATTTTTCATTCCCTCGGCCTCCATGATGAACTGATAATAATTGATGTACTTTCCGAATCAACCTTTGTTAACCACTTGACTCGACCTAGGGCATGTAGAGACTGGTTTCTCAACGAGACTCGAATTTATTAGAAAAGACATACCCGTACCTCTTATACAAGTTTAAAATATGACATCCCTTTCTGTTTCCAAGGGCCAACTAGAAAACTTCCTGACTTCAAACTCACGGTGTAACGTACCTGACTTAACATGTTTGGGCGCATGGGTCACAACGTGACTTTAAAACTGACTCTAAAATGGAAAGAAAAATGGTGATGCTAACAACTGGCTCCAATGGGGATGTTATCCTCCTTGTGAGGTAGAAAAGAATAGTAGACCAGGTGCCTTACCATTGGGATTTATTTGACCCCTAGAGATTGGGAAAAATAAACTAAACCTATCGACACGACTTTTAAGACTTCAGCATAAACTTAAGGCCTTCACTTCAGGCTTTAATTTTCTGTTGACCTACATAATCGACGCAAAATAAAATGACTATTTACAATTAAAATGACTTAATCAAATTTTATTTCATCAGGTAATGTTTTAGGAACCTGCTATTTATAGGGCCCCAATCAAAACTTTCTCCATCTAATCCTTCTAGAAAAATAAGCATTTTTTCCACTATGATCGTAGATTCTAAACAAACCCATCCAAAGGTGGTCAAACTTTGCATGCTTCCATGTACCTTCATTTCTTACATCCCATCTCAAAACTATGCCACCCAACCAAAAATATTCTGGCTTAGAATGCTTATTGAAGGCTTTCTTTATCTTTTTATGATAGAGATGCGAACGATTATACACCTGCTCTCTTTCCTTCTGCATGTGAATTAGCTGATTAATCCTCATCTGTGCAACATTTGACTCGACCTCCTATTCTTGCAACAACTTCCTGAAGGGCGGTCCTAGTGAAGTAGGGAAAATTGCGTCTGTGCTGTAAATGATCTGGAAAGGTGACGTTGATATAGATTTCTTGGTGGTGATCGGGTCTTCGCACAATGTGTAGATAATATTTTTATGCCAGGCTCTCTTATTTTCTTCTAGGTGTCTTTTGATAATCCTGGTCAGGCTCTTATTCGAGGATTCTTCTAACCCATTTCCTTGTGGATAGTACGTCGTGGAATGCCCCAGGGTTATGTTATAATCCTGGAAAAATTTCTCCATCCTCTTAGACTTGAATGCAGATTCATTATCTGTAACAATCTTAACAGGACACCCAAACCTTGACAAAATGTTCGTCTCCAGTAATTGGATAATGACTGTGTTGGTAGCTTGTTTCATGGGGATCGCCTCTATCCATTTCGTGAAATATTCGGTGGCCATGAGTATCCATTTGTGCTACATCGAGGATGGAGGGTTTGTCTCTCCTATAAAATATAGACCCTAATGTATAAAAGGTTCTTCGATTGAGATCAACTTCATTGGCAGGGGCTGCAACTTTCTTCTTCCATCGAAAAACTGACATTCATGGTAGCTAGAGACCTCCTTATATATGTCAGTGAAAATTGTAGGCTATTGATAACCCGCCCTTAGGATTTTGTGCACGGTGGTCTTCCAATAGTGGTGTCCTCCATAGTCGCCTTTGTGAAATTATTATATGCCCCCCTTCGCGTCATCTTCTAGTAAACAACTAAACAATATTCCCCCAAGATCTTTCCAGTAGAGTGAGTTGTCCAAGATGCAGAACTTAACTGCTTTGAGCTTGAGAAATCTGGCCTTAGTATTACTCACACCCAGAGGGGCCTAGATATTCTCCAGCACATAGATGATCTCTGCATACCATGGAGAGTCGATGAATTGTTGAGGCACATGTGCAATGTTTTCTTCTTGGGGGTATTCCGACATATCAACGATGAAATTCATTCCTACAACGTCACAGTCCGACTGCGCCATCCACTTTAAGAGACCCAAACCTTTGATAATCTTTGTAGGCTTGATTTCAAGGTCGTATTATAACATGGCCTCTATTCACTTGCCTCTCCTTCCTTTTGGGTCAGGTTGAGTCAGAATATCCTTTACTGAACTACTGGGTACACAAGCGATAACATGGGAGTGGAGAATGTATGTCCTGAATTCTTTCAAGGCTTGTACTAAGGCATACGTCTACTTTTCCATGATGTCATACCTTAGTGGAGCATTGTACAACGTCTAACTGAAATAAGCCATGTGTTTTTCGAAATCCTATGTCTTTCTGTAGCAACACTCCGACAATAGTGTGTTCTGAGGCGAATGAAAACATGAGGAAATATTTTGTAAAATCTGGGCTAGCTAGTACAAGAGATTTTTTCAGTTCCACGTTGATATCCTCAAATGACTTCTTGGACTCTAGGTTCCACTTTATCTCGTTTCCCTTCTTGAGCATGCAAGTTATGTGTTTTAAGATTTCCTCCAGGTTTGGGATGAATCTTCTCAAAAAGTTCACCTTTCCCAGGAAATATTGTGCCTCCGTTTTACTGCGCGGGGTGTCAATATTCAGGATCTCTTCAACCCTGATAGGGTCTATCTTAATGCCCTATTTGGAAATAATGTTCCCTAACAAGTTTCCTTCTTCTACCATGAAGTGAGGCTTCTTTGGATTCAGTGATATGCCAATTTTTTTGCACTTCTAGAAAACTCTCTTCATGTGCTCGAGATGTTGTTTGTCAGAGGTAGAGTACACAGTGATGTCATCTAGATAAATCACGATGAATTTTTCCCTTTCATCATCAAACATGATGCCCATGGTCCTCTAAAATGTGGCTCCAGTGTTCATCAGGCTGAACGACATCTTGGAATACATGAACATTCCCCATGGAGTTGTGAAAGTCGTTTTCTCTCTATCGTCTGGGTGGAGGATGATCTGATTATATCCTGAGAACCCATCCAACATAGACATCTTCTGGGACCCCACCACCTTTTGTAGGATGTATTCCATTTTAGGAAGGGGATAGTGGTCCTTAAGAGACACGTTTTTTAAATTTTGGAAGTCCACACACAGTCTTATCTCACTACTTTTCTTTCTTACAGGTACCAGATTAGCTACCCAATTCAAGAACCTCAAAGAAACAATAATTTTAGCATCAAAAAGTTTTTTTAACTCTTTCTCGACCAACGACAACAACAGGGGATTTATCTGTCTCAGCTTATTTTTGAAAGGTTTATGATCTTCCTTGAGAGGGATAACATGTTGGATCACTTTCGTGTCATACACTTTCAGGTCATCGTAGCTCCATACGAAAACGTCCGGGAACTCTTTCATGATCTTTATGTATACCTCCTTGAACTTTGGACTGAGTTTCTTGGATAATTTCACCATCTTTAGATTCTCCTCAGTCCCGATGTTGCAGTCCTCCACGTCTTCTTCGCTTGCAGTGATCTTGGGGTTCTTAGCCACATCATTCTCATAAAACAAATTTTCTAGCAGCACCAACCCCTTTGGAATAATATTATTTTTCAATTGTATTATGTCCCTTCGCATGATCTAGTTTTGGAAAGGGTCTTCTTTAATGTGTGCTTCCGTTCTCTCATCTTCATCGCCACAATATTCCTCGTCAATGTTTGTATTAGCGAAATTGTCACTGATAAGGAGGAATCTTTCCACATGTTTGTCATCATCGAACACTTGCCAGTGTTTGATATTATCAGGCATTTTTGGCCTGTGCCTGACCTCGATTTCATAATTTTTGTTTGGGAAGATGGGGATCTTTAAAATTGAGGCCATGGTGGCCAATGCATTGATGATCTGATTTTTCTCTCTAGGGATAGAAGATAGGTCATATTCTGAGAATCGTTCGAGGAGTTCCAAAGGAAAATTGTTGTATGCTCTCAGTCTGGGGTGTTTGGGTTGATATACACCCTTTACCTGATTTATGATCAAATCAGAATCTCTATGCACTGCTATCTTCTACGTGCCCAATTTTTTCAGAACTTGTAAGCCCAATATTAGTGCTTCATACTTGACCATGTTGTTAGTGCATTCAAACGTGAGCTTATATGAGCACAAATTCGTGCTTTCTTTAGGGGGGCTCACCCATACGCTGACCCTAGCTCTTTCTATGATGGATGTGCCATCAAAACTCATGTTCCACACCCTAATTTATACGTGGTCTTTTGGTTCGTCCCATTTTTTTGTTTCCCATGTAGTCTCCTCGTTAGTTGTTACAATGGTTGTCAGTTCTTCCTCTTCGAAATTCAGGTCATTGTAGAATATAGAAGACCCTAACTTGGTGTCGATGGCGTATATGGGATGATTGTGTGGTTGTGTCTTTTTGCTTACCATGTACTTCAACAACACTTCTTTGTACATCCTTCTGTCATAGCCAAAAAAAGGGATAGTGGTGTATGACATATCCATATGCAACATGCCCTTCAACTTTGGAGCCCCCGACCTCGAGAGAAACATGTCGATTTTTGTGGGTATGTATGCAATGAACACGTCCATGACCATGTTCTTAGTGGGGATTTGAGCCAACGATACAACTAGATCCTTGATAAGGCCCAAACACTTGACTTTCCTTGAATCAAAGGAGAAAAGGTCTTTGTATCACATGGTGACATCCAAACCTAGTTAGTGCATAATCACCTTCGGCATGAGTTTGTGCAACACGCCAGAATACAACATGGCGTTATGCAGGTTCATGTCATGGATCTTCAAAATGACGTAGAAAGTAGGGACATCTTCGGTATCGCTTGTCTCTTCAACGCGCAGACCAAAAATGATGGTGGGGTGATCATCTTGAATGTTCAGAGTATCGGGGGTCCCCCCCATTTTCAACATTTTAATGTTTTGTTCCTGATACTTTCCCTTTCTAATAAGTTCATTGAACAGGAAAAATATTTTTATTTAGGCCATCTTGTGTTCAAAATTGAAAGAGGGAAAAGTTTTCTCTACCTATTTTTGGATCACCTCCCGTCATGTCTCCGGGTCTTTCTTGGGGATATCCTCCTTCGACTTAGATTTCTCTGTCATTTCCTTGGTCATGTTGTCCAACCTTGTTGATCTTATGGAAGGAGTGTCCACCAGAGGCTTCCTTATGGGGTTCGTTTATTGTCACTCTGTAGGCACGTCTTTGCTCCGGAGGTTGTACTTTTTCTAGAACTGCATGATGGCATTTTGATAGACTTTCCTAAACTCTTTTGTCTCCCAATATGATGCATCATATGTTTCAAGTATCATATCATCATCAGCCTCTGGCACAAAATCTTCATTCCTAATCATATACTAATCATGCTCTCTCTTCGTCAGAAACATGCGCAGGTTTTGGTCATCGTAACAATGCATTTGGTCATTGAATGTCTGGTCAAAATCCTCATCCACGTAGTTGTTCTGGAAAGGAGGTCTCATTTTCTAGTCACCTTGATCCTTTTTCTCTTTCTATTCCCTCTATCAGATCTAAGGGATTTGACCTCTTCTGAGGTTCTAATTTATGGGAGGTGGGTTGTTTTGTTCTCGAGAAACAAGTTTGTCTCCCATGGACATTCTCTCCATCAACTTATCCATGGTCTTCATCATCACGTTGAATTTATTATCTGAGGACGGTGACATCAATGGCTATGCATCTCCTTGGGGTCTCTTGTCGCCTCTATTAAACCTAGGTTTTATTTTTCCCGATGCCATAATGTTTACTTCGACTTCGACTTCGACAAAATTTCTCATTATAACATCTAGATTTTCTGATCTTATTTCTCTTAATAATAGGGTGAAATAATTTTCGAAGGACTCAGCATATTGCAACTGCGCAACACTGGGGGGTGGCTTGACTTCTGTAGGGATCGAGTTGTACACCTTCAAAAATCCGGCCGAGAATTCCTGTACCATATCTTCTGGTGCTTTCTTCATGTTATTGTATTGTGTTAGGAGCTACAAAGGGTTTTTCTTGTCTCCCCATTTATCCAGGAACGACATCTCAAATGCGGTGAAGTCCCGAATGCTTGTGGGCGGGAGGGATTTGAACCATTTTATTACATCTCCTGAGAGGATTTGCATGAACAATCTCATTTTTTCATCTTCGTAGTCCACCTCCTCCAGGTCGATGAAATCATTAAACCAATCCAAGTGCCTCTGAGCGGAAACATTTCCCTTAGCATTGTAGAGCCTGATCCTTTGGCTATAATTTTGAGGCAAGTCATGAAATTGGGCAGGTAGGATGAGGGGACCGAATCTGGCAACCATAGTCCTAAGAGGATTCATATTTTGAGGGATATTATTTGATAATAGGGCTCATAACTTCTTTGGGTCAAAAATAGTCTCGTCCTAACTGGTTTCTGATTTCGACCGAAACAAAGTTTGCTCAAAGAATGCGTCAAACTTGAGGTCATCAATTCTCTGCATGTCGTCTTTGGGAAATGATAGGCTTCTATCGAGCTAGTAGAACGGGTCTGAAGCTTGCTCTCTAGCCTTGGAAAAAATATTCTTGGGGTTGTACACAGGCTTCGAGGGGTTTGGGTTAGGATTTTCTCTGGCATAAATCGTATTTGGAGCCAGGTTTCCTGAACTGTACTACATAAAGCTATTGGTTTGTTTGGACTGGAGTTGCCAGGGTAAGTATTTCAACTGGTATGGGTGTTTATCCCTCTGTTACCCTCAGGGGTCAAACTGTAACGTTGTCATTCTCCTAGGGAAAATATATTCAATTTCGTCCCCGACAATGGTGCCAGAATGTTAGCATTCTATAAATATGTTCAGCTGATAAACAGATGATGAAGGTAACATTTTCATGGGGATGAGATGCTCCAAGTCAAGTTATAGGTTTTCCATGGAAAACCCCTATATGTAGGATACAAGTGATAAGGCTTGTTGGGCATGCATGATATGAACGTCGTGATTTTTCATTCCCTCGACCTCCATCATGAACTGATAATCACTATTTTACTTGACGACATGACCTTTATTAACCACTTGAATCGACTTGGGGCACGTAGAGTCTAGTTTCGCGACAGGACTCGAATTTCTTGGAAAATACATACCTGTACCTCTTATACAATTTTCGAATTTGACATCCCTTCCCGTTTCCAAGGGCCAACTAGAAAACTTGCTAACTTCAAACTCACAGTGTTACATACTTGACTTCACATGTTCTGGTGCATGGGTCACAACATGAATGTAAAACTAACTCTAAAATGGAAAGAAAAATGGCGGCACTAACAAGAGCACTGAAAAATTAGTATCCATGGAGATGGTGGAGAATCTAGAGTTGGAGACAACTGCACATCCGACACTGTATAAGGTCTCATAGTTTCAAAAAGGTCATCAGGTAACAGTCACTCAACAATGCCTAGTTGAATTTAAAATAGGAAGATATAAAGATGAGAGTCTGTGTGATGTGATTCCCATGGATGTATGTCATGTTTTTTTGGGAAGATTGTGTTAGTATTATAGGAATTCCATTCATTATGGGAGGAGGAATACTTAGACCATAGAGAAGAATGGTAGGACACACATGTTTCTTCAAATTGAAGAGAAGAAGGTGAAGGATGAAACTAGCATGAGCATAGTTCTCATGAGTGGGAAGGAACTCCTAGATGAAGTAAAAAAGGAACAGGAGATGTAGTTTTCTATAGTGAGGAAGTCGAGCGTTATCCTTACTAGTACTTCAATGGAATATTTTCCCGAGGAAGTTCAGGAACTGCTAGAGAATTTTTCTGACATTGTAGTGGATGAGTTTCCAAACTCATTTCCACCTATCAGAAGTATCAAACATCACATTGACTTGATACCAAGAGAAATCATGTCGAATAAAGAAACATACAGGTTAACACCTAAAGAGAATGAGGAGGTGAAGATACAGGTTTAGGATCTGTTAGACAAAGGATTGGTCATAGAAATCTTGAGTCCATGTGCACTTCCAATTGTATTAAGTCCGAAGTAGGATGGAGGATGGAGAATGTGTACGGAATCAAGGGCCATAAACAAGATCACCATCAGATATAGATTTTCATTACCAAGAACGAATGACTTGATGGATTGCCTGAGAGGAGAAAACTATTTTTCAAAAATAGATTTGAAAAATGGATATCACCAGACAAGGATGAGAGAAGGTGATGAGTGGAAAACAACATTCAAGACAATTGAGGCGTTATATGAATGGCTTGTTATGCCATTTTTCTTAATGAATGCTCCGAGTAATTTTATGAGGTTGATGAATGAAGTGTTTAAAGACTTCATTCGAAAATTCGTGATTTTATATCTAGATGATATACTGGTCTTTAGAAAAAACAAGGAGGAACACTTGATACATTTGACATTGGTGATGAGGAGGTTGCAACAAGAGAAGTTGTTGATTAATCTGAAAAGTCCTCTTTCATGAAGACATAAATCATATATTTGGGTTTTGTGATTTCTTCAAACGAATTGAATATGGATACCAAAAAGGTGAAAGTGATCAGAGAATGGTTGTCACCGAAGAATATCTTTGAGGTAAGAAGCTTTCATGGATTAACAAGTTTTTATCGGAAGTTCATCATAAATTTTAGTGGGATTAGTGCTCAAATGATGGATACAGTGAAGAAAATGCACAAGTCTTTCAAGTGGAAAGAAGAGGCTAAGAGGAGCTTCAACATATTGAAAGAGAAAATAATGGAACAACCGATTATGGTATTACCGGATTTTAGAAATACATTTCAAGAAGATGTGACACGAGTGGAGTTGCAATTGGAGGGTATTAAGTCAAGATAATAGACTTGTTTAATATTTAAGTGAGAACCTGAATGAAGCTAAAAATTAGTACTTCACATACGACAAAGATTTTTATGCCATAATTCAAGACTTGAAGAAATGGAGGGATTATCTTGTACCGAAGGAGTTTGTTTTGTATAGAGACAATCAATCTTTGCAATTTATAGCCAGACAAGAGAAGTTAAACCAGAGATATGCCAAGTGGATTTATTTTATGAAAAGTTTCATTTTTGTCCTTAAACATATTTCTGGTAATGCTAACAAGGTTACTGATGCATCGAGCAGGAGAATTTTGATTCTGTAGGAATTTCAAGTCAACACCTTGGGGTTTGACCACCTTAAGGGAATGTACTAGAGTGATCCAGACTTTGGAGAAGCATATGAAGCATGTGCGAATCCAGTACTTAGAGACATAATCCAGTGGGCCAAATATCTGATTTAGGATGGTTTTTTGTTCAAAGGATGTCAGTTGTCCATACCAAGATGCTCGAAGAGGGAGAATTTGTTGAAGGAAAAGCATAGTGGAGGTCTAGCCGGACATTTCGGCCATGGAAAAACATTTTCCCAATTAAACGATTCATATTATTGGCTAGTTATAAGAGTAGAGGTGAAGATATTTATGAACAATTGTAAGATTTTTCAGTATTCCAAGGGGAAGAAGAAGAAAACTGGGTTGTATAAGCCATTTTCTATTCCATAGATGCCTTGGGATGAAATAAGCATGGATTTTGTGTTGGGATTTCCAAGGAAACAAAGATGAATTGATTCCATATTTGTGGTGGTGGACAGATTTTCTAAGATGACACACTTTATCCCATGCTAAAAGACCAGTGATGCAACACATGTTGCAAATTATTTTTTCAAAGAGGTTATGAGACCCCATGGATTGCCTAGCCGTATAGTTTCGGATAGGGATACCAAATTTGTTGGTAATTTCTGGAGGACGTTGTGGAAAAATTTGGGGACATAGCTATATTTTAGTTCTTCATATGATGCATAGACAGATGGATAGACTGAAGTGGTGAATAGAAGATTAGGAAATTTGCTGAGGAGTTAGGTCACTAGACACCATAGTCAGTGGGATCAAATTATAGCACAAGCCAAGTTTTCATATAATGACTTAGTGAACAGAAGCATTGGGAAATTCCATTTCAAATCGTTTATGGAATGAATCCGAGGGGAGTGTCAGAATTGAGATATATGAAGCAAAGCAAGTTTAGGAGTACCAGAGCCAAATATTTCACTGCAGAGATGTAAGAACTTCATAATTAGATCAAGGAGAAGTTGAAAAAGAGAAAAAATTAATACAAGCGCAGAGTTGATCAACACAAAAGGAAGCTTAAATTTGAAGTTGGAGATCAAGTTCTAGCACATATGAGGAAAGAATGGTTCCTGAGTGGAACATACAATAAGGTAAAGTTGAAAAATATAGGGTCGTGTAAAATCTTGAGGAGATTTGGGGAGAACGGTTATGACTTAGAGCTACCGAAAGATGTGGGTATATCGCCCATATTCAACGTTTCAAACCTGTATCCGTATAGGGAAGATAGGACCGAAGGGTGAGGAGATTGCAAAGAGATCTAGTGGAGGAAGCAAATGCCTGTAGTAGAGAAGCTGCAGATGGAAAATATCATAGATCAACAAGTTGGTAAGACAAACATAAGGAAAACTTATTTTGAATACTTGGTGAAGTGGAGAGGACGACTATTAGAAGATTCTAGTTGGGTTGGTGAAGCAGATATCCAGAAGCATGGAAGATCGATGCAGGAGCTCATGGATAGGAGTCCATGAATTTTTTAGCCAAGGGAGTATGATGCAGGAGCATCGCCAGCAAAGCACAAGCATGGAAGATAGCTGGGCACACTAGCACGTATTTTGAAATATTTTGAATTTCAAATATTAATGCATTAATGTAATATCTGACAAAGCTTTTTGAGTAGTGAACATATTTAATTATTGGAGGTTGAGACAACACGTAAGATCGATGGGGAATGTATTTTGTTTTATGAGTCAGATCACAGTACAGATATAGATCTCGTGCTCTTATTTTTGAGGATAATAAATGTTTAGTAGTTGAATGCTTTTATTTCCGATAGGATAATATAGAGTAGTTGAAATACTATATGAATGTATGCAAGTTTTATTTGAATGAATATAACAGAGGAATATTGTTCCAATGTGTGTTGTTATGCATCTATCTGAATGTGTGATAGGATTTCTATTTATTTTCGATCCTCTATTATTTTCTTTGGTTCTTATATCCATGAACGCATTTGCATAGTTGAATGTATGAGTCACTGTGAAGAGTGAATAAGTTTCCATTGTTTCTCTTCATTGAGTGAGTGCAAGGAGTACGTGACCGAGTCTGTTTCAACTCAAAGCTCAGGAGATTTAGTGAGGAACTTATATGTGAAAGGAGTGCATCGACATCTGCAAGGAGTGCATGATAGAGTGTTCAGACTAAAAAAATTAGGAGGGATAGCGTTATTTTAGTCATGATAGATAGAAGCGGTTGGAGAACAATGGCAAGGACTGCAAAGTTATCCACCGGGGAGTCAACTGTGGAAGAGGATCTGTTTCAAGGTGTGCACAAACCAAGATTTCGACTAAGTATCGAAGATATTTTTCATAGGAACAAAGAAAAACCGAGGAAGTAATGTTTAGGAGGGAAAAGATGGAAATTTTGCAAGAAGAGAGGTCCCCAGAGTCTCCATTGAATCAGTGCACAAGATTTGTTCCTGGGGAGGCTAACGATTCCAGACCATCAGATTTGGGAGCGTTACATGGAGGATACCTATAAGGTGTTTAGATAATTCAGGGTTCAGAAGTTTTGAGTCTTGCTGAAAGTAGACTCACAAAGTCTGAAGTTGCGAACAGATCTTAGTCGTTGATCATGGAAGGAGCGCATGGTAACGAATCAAGGAATTCGGGAATCAGAAGTCTGGGGGTTCGTGGATGAGAGTGTTATAGTTTCACAAAGTTGCGAAACCCAAACCATAGTGGGGATGACATATCTGAGGAGACACATGGTGGAATTTCAGAAACTCAGAGAAGAGTTCTTCGAGAAAAGTTGAGGGAATAATTTGGGATATCCTCGAAGTTAGAATCATGACGAAATAGACTTGCGGTCATAACCGTGGTCACTTGGGGTAAAAAAGGACCAGTGTGTGTGCGTAGAGTGGTTTCGACTGCCCATAGGGACCCAATAGTCAATTTGACTTAGTATTTCAAATGATCCAAGACTGAGAGGTCAAGAAACCCTTTAGAGGGAAGGGGTTTTGCGCCAATATCTATTTAAAGAGAATGGAGGGTCATTTTTCGATGATCGATTTTGGGAAACTCTCTTGTAAAGTATTTGTGTAATAATTTTCTTTTTCATTAATAAATTCTTCCAAGTAGACATGTTGGATGGGGACGTGGATGATTCCCCATAGTTGTTTTACCAAATCAAAATATCAGTGCATTGATATTTGATCTGGTTGTGTGAGTGTTTATTGAAGGTGTTCGTCTTCTTTTGGAATACATGTGTTGTCGAATAATGTCCAAAGAATATGTGGGCCTTGTTGCCTTTCTATATTTTCTATATAAATATGAATCTGAGAAACAATGGTTCCAAGTTGAATTAAAATAGGAAAGTAAATTAAACTTTGTTGGCTACTTCTATTCTAAGATGCAATCCTAGACGAAACTAATCCTATCTTGATCAGCAGAAAACTAGATAAGATTTAATACAGTTAAAGATAATACCTTTTGAATTAGAAAGAGTTCATACATTCAAATGATAAGTTATTGAAATAATGTTATAAAAACACTAACAATTAGTTGTACTATGCTTTTAATAACATTAAAACTTCATTCAATGGAGAAAATTATGATAACCAGAGAATACAAGAAAATTGCAAAAATAACCCATACAATAATACTTGCAATACTCAGATTAAGGACAAGTGTATTAAGAAAATTATTGAATACATTCAAAACAACCACGGGTTCCTAGAAAGTCTCTTCTTATTTATTAATTTGGAAGTAATATTACCATCTGTCATTATAAAGGGAAAAATCCCTTAACTCGTTACAACCTTCTCTTTTATAGAACATGTGGAATTAATTCTCATATTCAATAATTGTCATCCTTGTTACAACCTTATTCTCTACCCTATTGGTCAAAGAAGAAGCCATCAGAGGATAGAATCCCAAATACATCTTTTTCCTAAGGATTGAACCCTTTTTGAGCCCTTATTGTCATCCTCATGGGTCACCTAGTAGAAAAAGAGCGAGGCCCTCGCTGGACACCAGTGGCTCTTCAAGTGAGGAACTGTTAGACTTCTATAATTGAGGAGTTATGAGGTGAGAGGAAAATGATGAGTTGGATATTCATGTCAAAGGCCTGGGAAATCACATCATTCAAGTCTCTAGTGGCCTATAGAAGATATAGAAGCATTCCCTAAACCTCCTCCAAGATCTATATAGAAAAGGCAAGCCTTGGGAAAGAGGGAGAGAGAATTGAATGGTAATATTATGATGCTCAAATACAGAGGTGTCCATCAACACATCCAATATTCAGTGAGCCTAGCCTGACCAAGGAGTTGCTAGGATAGGAAAGGAGCAAGGAGACTAAATGAGGATGCATCTTCATCAAGTTGAGGTATGAATTCACATGTTTTCTCTATGATTTATTAATAGATATTTTGGTTTTCCCTCATGAATGCATTTATTTTATGAATAAATATTAAGATATGGTTTATATTTTTTTAGATCAGGTTAGATCCAAGCTAGATATAGGATTCTAACACTAGGAAGACAAAGTAGAATTGTATTGTTTTGTATCTGGTGTGCATGAATAAGGTTGTAGAAGCTAGAGTTGGAACGTTGGGATTGCAGTAGCCAAGAATACACTAAGGAAAACCTTTAGGAAAAAGTATTCCATTCTCCCCACTCCTTGTGCCTAATCTTAGTGCTTGTTTCTAGGAGAACCATAGAAAATCTAGCCCACTCCTGTCTAGGGTTTCTAGGCCAATCCTAGGGAGATATTACTGATCTATTCAGTGAGATACCTATGATAAAAAATACCATAACAATCCTGTCAAAGGAAAGTTAGAATGCTTCATTCCACATTCTTGATCGATACTTCATAATAATTACAAAAAATAATCAAAATGAAGAAAATATGTTACAAACAATCAAGTAGTTTTTGGCATTTGCATTTTGTTGTTGAAGCGTTTCAACAATTTGAAGTCTTCCAATATAAAATATATTCTATTTAGATGCATCTTGTCGAGATCTATTTCACCATCACAGATATTGGTTACCACTTCTGTCTTTAGGTCTTCCTCTAACTATTGTATAAAGTGTTTGGTTGATAGGATTAATTGATTTGGCCTTATTATTCTTATTTCTAGCAATTCTCTATCAACCTCCTCTATTGCTTCGATGAGCTCCATGCTCATGTTCTTTCTGGTCTCCACATCCTCTATTATTATCTGAGTTGTTCCTTCTTTTTCTAAATCTGCCAGGGTTTCCATCCTAAATTGTTTTAGTAGGTCATATGATGTCCTCCACAATCTTTTGCAAGCTTGTTCAATTGTTTACTAAGTGTTTTTGATATTATTGAGGTTATATTTATCAATGTTGAGGAGTACCTAGTCTTTGATCCTCTACTTGGATTTATATACTGGTAGGATGTTAGGAGGGTTATCACAAACATCTTGCAAGTCAACACTCTGATCATAGGAACTCTGTACCTTCTAGTTCTTTTCTTTCACATTAATCATTTGCAAACCTAGCTTGAGGTGATCTGACCTATTCTTCTAAATTTTGTGTAATAAATAGAATAATTTCTTATGCACACTCCTGAGTTCTTAATTGGATCTAGTGGATTCTTCATTAATTATCTCCAAGACAACAATTCATTTCTTACTTTCTTCGAAAGTATTCTTCAGGAGATCATTATCTTGTTGCAATTTCTGAATCTGGCCTTCAATATTCTCATTATATGTACTTATCTCCAATTGTTCCTCTTAGATCCATTCCACTTCTTGGGCATATCTATGGATTTAAGATTATCTATTTCTAATTGATACAACTTCTGGTTCAAGCTAACCTTCTTCTCAAACTCTACACTCAGTTATCTTTCTTGAAGTTGCAATTGCTTCTGCAATTCTTCTCTATGCAAACATTCTGCTATGACGGAATATTTTATGAACTTACTGGACACATTATCTCTGATGGTATTTATGGAAGCCTCTATCTCAACTACCCTTTTTTTTAACATGTCCAATGGTTTTTCTACTTCATAGACTGACATCACATTTTCACCAGTGAAGGAATTAAGGGTTGATGTTGTCTGTATCACATTCTCTTTAGGATCTAGGCCTACTTTCCATTAATGTTTATTTTAGACGTGTCTTGGATTGAGATTGATCCTTCTCTTTTTCTCCCAGTCATTCTCCTTTCCATAGCCTTGGTATTGTGGCTGTAATAGTAATTACCTACATCTAAAACAACACATTCTATCCCAAGTATTGGAGATATGAATGAAATATTATCTAAAATTGTTACCGAAGGAGTACACTCTTCTAATGAAATTGTGACCATACTTTTGATAGGATCCATCACCATAACTTGGTTCAAATGCGAGGTTGTCAATGCTCTGTGCGTCATCTTTGGGCAAGGACAGGCTTATGTCGAGGTAGTAAAATGGGTCCGACACTTTCTCTCTAGCCTTGCACAAAATATTCTCGGGGTCGTACACAGGCTTCGAGGGGTTTGGGCTAGGATTTGCTCTGGCATAAAACATATTTGGAGCCAGGTTTCCTGAATTGTGCTACTTGAAGCTACTAGTCTATTTGGACTGGAGTCGCTAGGGTAAGTATTTCAGCTGGTATGGATGTTTGTCCCTCTGTTACCCTTAGGGGTCCAACTGCAACGTTGTCATTCTCCTAGGGAAAATCTATTCAATTTCATCCTCAGTAATGATGCTAGAATGTTATCACTCTGTAAATCTGTTCGGTTGATAAACATATGAAGAAGGTAACTTTTTCAACCAACTTTGAGACCCAAAACTTGCCTTTCAGATCCAAAGAGGGATCTCTCGAAAGTGGCACAATCTCTGCATGGGATATGACTTTGAAAACAATGGATGGATTTAACACCTATGATATAATTGGTTCTGGTTACATTGGCGCAAGAAAGTAAGACTTGGGCTATGGTTTCGATCTAAGGAAAAGATAGGACAAATGACTCAGTGACTGGATTTGAGAGGATAAGTCTAGGCGAGCAACAACCTTTAGTGTAAAACCGTAATGTGTGGGGGGAGAAATTAAAGGAAGTAACTTAGGAGCTCTGCTGTGGGTGAATTCAAAGTTAGCTTTTAGAGGAAAACGTTTTGTCTAAGTGGCGTGAACAAGGGGCAATGTACAACAAATCCACAGGTTCGATAATTTGTTTTGATATAGATAGAAAGAGATATGAAATAAATATAACAGGAAAGAACATATGCAAAGAAAGAAGCACAATACATCCAACTGTTACAACTAGAATCTTTTCATCAAGTCACAAGACATTTATGTTAAATTCCGGAAAAAACTTTAGATTACATACAATAGCTATCGTCTACCAAATTTTCCAACCAACCTGACTTACATAGAAAAGATGAAATATATAAACGAGGGTGCCACTTGGGCTACCCTGCTTCCTAACTGCTAACCCTTAGAACTAGGAAAAATGAGCAACATGCACTGGAGACTCTTCGCATAGTGTTTTCCTAAAATAGACAATAATCACGTCTGTTTACTTATGATTGTTCGTAGGTTCACCATGGGGATCTGATCACTGTTCAAGCTTCAGCATGGAGAAAAAATGTGTCACTATGTCCCTTTGAGCAGATGTCCCGATGAACAAGTGTCTGTTAGGAGCTTGATGTCTATAAATAATGACTTCGATTTATGTGATGTGATCATTTACTGAAAACTGCTCACAGTAAGCAGTTGTTAGATCGTCGTGGCCATTATAAAAATGGTAGCATTCTTTAGAGAAATGTATCATTCAAAATTTCCAATATTGGTCTCATCCTTTGCGGGTGTAGAGACAGGCGCCAGCTAAACTTGTTTTTCCTACGCGCTGGCGAAAGCTACACGGGATTCCTTCTCAGTCATTTTGCATTCTATGGAATGTTTCACATGCTTTTCTTCCGTCAGTCATTGTGTTTGTCACAACTGTAGAATGGTGTCTTGTTCCTGTCTGAGCTACCTTATCAACCACACCACGTTCTCTTCATGACCATACGTTGCAGATGCTTTCGTAGCCTTTGTCGCTAGCTGTCACCTTAATTCCATGTTTTCCTGATAGAGTTCGGCGATAGCCAACTTTTCTTACTTCAGTTGCTGAGATGGAAATTGCTCATTTTCTTCTACGATATTTTCTCTCCTTATTCTTCTCTTATATTCATGGCTTGATCCCCCAACAGGCTCTAGCCGAATGGTGTGTCTGATTATCTCTTCAGCTATCAATTTGATGCATATTTCTTCTGGAATTAGAGCTGTTATGATCTCCTGGTTCTTTTTCGGCCCACCCCTCCTCCGAGCCATTTGTTGCTAGGGAGAGGGGGCTCTTACTATCTTCCCTTCCTATGAAAATCCCTTTGTATCATATTTTCCATGATTTGATATGGTCTTCTCTGCAGGTAAAATAATAGTTCCTTTCACATCTTTGGGAATGCCTTCCGCAGGTGAGAATGAATCCTAGTCCCTTTGGGGCTCGGAACTTGCATTTATGCTACTCCACGTGCCTTTCCTTGTGCTCTGAGAGGTATCCATGGCGGGACCAAGGTGAACTCTATGCGCAGTGTATCCAAGAAACACATAGGAGGGAAGGTTCTGAACAAGATGGTCTTCCAAGGGAAATTGCAAATAGAGTTAAGTCCTGGTTCTACAACTAGAGAGAATGTTGAGCATCTGAGATTTGTAACGAATCAGACAGGAGAGGAAATCATGCTGGAGGACAACTAATTCATGGCGACGAGATGTTCCAAGTCAAGTTGCAGGTTTTCCATTGAAAACCCTCGTATGTAGAATACATGTGATAAGGCTTGCTGGGCATGCATGATATGAACATCGTGAATTTTCATTCCCTCAGCCTCCATGATGAACTGATAATAATTGTTTTGCTTGTTGAAATGACCTCTATTAACCACTTGACTTGACCTGGGACACGTAGAGACTAGTTTCTCGACAGGACTCAACTTTCTTGGAAAATACATACCCGTACCTCTTATACAAGTTTCGAATTTGACATCCCTTCCCGTTTCCAAGGGTCAACTAGACAACTTGCTGACATAAAACTCACATGTACCTAACTTCACATGTTCAAATGCATGGGTCAGAACGTGACTTTAAAACCGACTCTAAAATGGAAAGAAAATGGTGGTGCTAACCGGAGCACTGACAATTTAGTATCCATGGAGATGGTGGAGCAGCTAGATCTAGAAAAAACTGTACATCTGACATCATATAAGGTCTCATGGTTGTAGAAAGGTCATCAGGCAATAGTCACTCAACAATGCCTAGTTGAATTTAAAATATGAAGATATAAAGATGAGATTATGTGTGATGTGATTCCCATGGATGTATGTCATTTTTTGTTGGGAATACTATGGAAGTATTACAGGAATGCCATTCATGATGGGAGGAGGAATACTTACACCTTAAAGAAGAATGGTAGGACACACATGTTTCTTCAAATTGAAGAGAAGAAGGTGAAGTATGAAACTAGTGCGAGCATAGTTCTCATGAGTGGGAAGGAACTAAGGGACTTCATGGCTAAGAGAATAGCACACTTACTGGAAGAACAAGAGAACCAGTCGAATATATTGAGGACCAGACATCTGGTTGTCAAAGTTGAAAGAATACAAGCAGACGTGAAGCACCTTCATGTACAAGAGATTAGAGCACGTATCATAGATAGAGAATACGTACTGACCTTGAACCCTATGAGAGACCATCAACAATGTGGAGTTACTATGCCAAGAGGAGATAAGAATCATAATGGGAAGAGGAATCCAGTAACACAGATCATAGGGAAGAAGGCTAGAAAGCTCAACAAGAAGAAGGAAAAAATGGAGAATTTACAGGAAGGTCCAAAGAAGACTTTGTAAAAGGAAGGTCCCCAACATTCGAACTTCTCTAGAATATCAAACTTAGATTGGCACTTCACCATGACAGAGAGATATAACCGTTGGAGTCATTGCGACCATTAGACTGACACTCCCAAATGGTTAGAACAATAGTTATGATCAGAAACCTTGCCATCAGACTATTGGGACCACGCCATAATGGACATAACTGCATTGATGAAGGCTTCTTGTCCATTAGAAGGATCCATTACATCACTATCTACTTATCCCGTCGATTGTTGAACTGAGCACACTTTCAAGAATTGTATCCGAGCCCACAAGAGAACTCATTGTTATTGTGTCATGCTTATCGAAATCTTACCATCCATTCTATTACATTGAGGAATTTTTCATCAGCCTGAGATATCCAATATTGAGCATGCATGTCAGACGAGATCAGTGCTATGGAAAATTCAGTCGAGGAAATTTTAATCTATATAATGGAAGAGAGAGTGATGTCCATAGGATTTCAAGCTTCATCAATACGAGGAGTGCAATCCTCCCCATCGACTGCTCATGGATCCAGACCATCCCAAGTTGTAGAAGAGAAAATAATCAAGCATAGAGATGACTTGGCGAACGCAAAGTTAATCCCTTCCATTTTGCTTGAGTACATCCTATCTCTGGTCGGCGTGGTGAACTATGATAGTGTCCCCAGGGACTTTGAATACTAAAGATCATGACACTAAAGATCAATGAATTTAACCTAGGGGATTGCAAGAACTTCAATATTCTTTCTCCTCACAGGTATTTGACTAGGATGAACAAGAAGAAGTCAAGGATAATCCCCCAACCATGGAATATGGACCTCGAGCAGTCCACCAACCTGAATGTAATGCAAATACCCCATTTTGGAAGGCACCAAGAGGTTAATGTGTGCATTAAGCTCCTGCTGTCGAGCTTCCATGGTGATTATTTGTGGCTAGATAGACACATCATCATCGATCCGACGTTGATCCATCAGATCATCGGATTAGGCATGCAATGACTAGACCCACAAGAATTCTACCTAGGGAAGGCTATAGAACGTGCCCTGGTGCAGAAGATTAAAGATACATATGACGATGTGGAGAAAGGGAATCGAGGCTACAAGCTAGCCTCCATCCAGAATGGTGTAGTGTGCCTTGCTTGTCAGTTGATTCCTGGTAAGCTAGTCGAAAAGAACAAACCCACACAGGTGATAGGGTTTGTTGTTGACCGTGCAGGGAAATGTCTGGAGGGGCTACAGATGAACTGGGAAAAGTACTTAGTGAACCAGCTAGACCAAGACCACCATGAAGCCCAGGATCAGGGCTACGAGTTCCATTTTAGTTGGTTGTTGATCCTCATCTTGTTCATATCTTGGGAGATGCCAGAAGGTGAAACCTTCCCCGAACTAGAACCATTTGAACCCTTAGCTGCAAAGTTCACTTTGCTATGGTATTAAAGAAATATGGGAAAAAAATGGAAATCAAATGCATTGATCCACACCTAGTACCTATAGTTAAAGAGGGATATTGAGGTTTTCCCCCATATAACACTGAACACCCTACACAGGTTCAGGCCATTTGTGAAGTTCCACGCAGACTGACATTTTATCTACATCATTGCATGCGGAGATGAACACCAAGAAGTACTATAGAGTTATTACAAACTCACAGAAGAGAAATTAGAAGTGATAACTAAGGAGTGGCTTGTAGAGCTCCTTATCCCTATTAACCCTAGATAACTGTCTGATAATTAACTAATAGGAATCCCGATGATCACTTGTGAAGGGAATGATACACCTGGAACTAGTAGAAGGAATAAGACAAAATAAGTCCAACAATTGAGCAGTGCATTAGAAGAAACTGCTTTAGACTCACCTGGAGGAGGAGGTGATGACGAAGCAGATAAAGAAGAGAACAATGGAAAAGAAGACCAACAGAAGTAAGGCAAAGTAAAACTGCCATAGAATCTCCCTGAAGACGCAAAGCCATCTCAGAAAAGAAAGGTTTCTCCCACGAAACCCACATCGCAGAAGAGGTCAAAAGATAGTAAGACCAAGTTGCAGACTATGCTCACGATCGATGACTTCGACTTCATCATCGTAGTTGTATCATATGCCTCAGAATATCTTTTGCAGATAAATGAAGCTAAGCAAGAGAGCATGTATGAGAAAATTGAAGAAAAACTGAGAGGGGTACAATAGGCCCTTCACTCCATCTGCACAATGTCCACTAAGCTCCCTCCATCAGAAGAAACAGAGTTGGGAGATGAGCCCACCCAGCTCTGTAGACTAGCCGATGCGACTGAAGGCCAACTTCATCGTGCATAGGAATAAACATAACAAGCCATATTGGCTCTAAAGTAAGCACAAGAGGAAATAATAGGGCAATGCAGGGTTGTGCAGCAGGAGAAGGTTGCCCTCCAAGCAAAGTTTGAAGAGGAAAAGGTGTATATCCAACACGAAAAAGAACAACTTCTCATGGAGCAGATTGGAGTAAAAGAAATAGTCAACAAAGCACTTCGCTCTGTGACAGAGTTAGAGATAAAAGTGGAAGAACCAGTGGAGCATCAAGTCGTGCAACTTTATGAAGCCATCCAACAACTTCAATAGAGAATATCATACCTAGAGCTACAAACAGTGCCAAGCACTCTATAGGACATGAGAGACCAAAGAAAAGCCACTGCCTGAAGAGTAGTTGAGAGAATAAAATAATTATCTTTGGAATGTAAACAACTAAGTGATCAAAGAGCACAAACTTACGAGAGACTCACTGAGGATTCTGAACTAAATACACTGTAGTCACAACTCCAGGAGGCCAAGAAGCAAGCAACAACAATACAGGCGCAACCGAAGCTCCTGTCAGTAGTTGAAAGAATGAAATGATCCCAGGAATAATGGATTGCTCAAAAATAGGTCCACACCATACAGATAAAATTCATGGAAGTGACTTAGAGGCTCCAACTAGTCCAGGATGAAGCTTGCCAACTGTTTGAGGAGATTGAAGGCAGAGGAGAAGATATGGAATAAGTAGTCACTTTAGTCGAACAATGCTTAGAGGGATCTGTGTTGAATTGGTGGTCAACACCTCCTTCAAGACTCACAACATGGTCTAACAGCCTCCCATGGATCCATTAACTCTGGCGGTGATGAGTTTACCAATCACCCGTGGGTTTTGGTCTAACAACAACCGTACTACTGTAGAAATGGTATCATAGTGAAAGGTTATGGGTTCGAGTCTGCTCAATTGGTGTCGAGTACCTCAGTCGGTGATAAGGGGGATATTGTTGAATTGGTGGTCAACACCTCCTTCAAGACTCATGACATGGTCTAACAACCTCTCGTGGATCCATTAAATCTAGCGATGATGATTTTACCAATCACCCACGGGTTTTGGTCTAATGGCAGTGTACTTCTGCATAAATTGTTGGCATGTTTTTCAGGAAAAGAATGTGATTTTCATTGATGGAAAGAACAATAGTGAAGACATTCAAAATCTTGATGGCAAGAAAAACAACATCGACGATTTTCTTACAGCAAGAAAATCAACAATAAGGAAAGAGACAATGATGGAAAATAAGGAAAGCATAAGCTCAGGTGAAGAAGAAAATAGTAAACAAAGATCAAAACTCAAAAGAGATAGTGATTTGATTTCACCTGGAAGAGGTGGGTGGCCACTGATATCCACTTGGATCAGAAGAAGAGTACCCTTAGCGTTGTTTGGGAGGTACCTCTGAGGTCACATTGACCGACAAGCGGGAGCTTGATGGAGCGCACGTGGGACATCGAATTCAGAGCATTCTCATTTGGATAAGGTACGCATGTTAAAGTTTTTACTTGAAATGGAATTTAATTTAAACATGTTTATTTTATGGTACTCGGATGAAGATTCCTTGCCATGATCTTTCCTTGAGAATTCAGTTAGCAATGTAATCCCCTTATCCTTTAAGCTATTAGTCTGTGCCTGAGAAGTCAACTAGGAGTCGAATCGACGATCGTCACTACAGTGTTTAAAGAATTATAGATTCAAATGCCCTCCTTTCATGTGCATGGATAATAAATGAAGGATAAATTTTTCCAAGCCATCTATCCCTTACTTGTCTCTGAGTTTTTATCTTATGATTGATCTTTGATCACTGTGTTTTTCCTTTATTCATAATCTGTACGTCCTTCCCAGAATTTTATATCTGCATTTTCTTGAATGGTAAATATCTGCGCCTGAATCATTAATCTCTAATATTGAGCTCTCCATATGAGTGTTTAAACTCTGCGTTGAATGTTTAATCCTTGAGTGTTTAACTCTGCGTTTGAATGACTAAATCCCCGAATGTTAAAACGCTGTGTTTGATTGATTCATCTTCGATCATCTTGGCTCCTTTCCAATTACATAGCAAATATCTATCCAACGAATCTATACATTCATGAATCTGTACATTCACGAATCTCTGCATATTAATTTGGGATTCCTGGAATGATATTTACACAGCCATTTTATTCAAGTGATAATTTTTTTCCAGCGATTTTTATTCCAGTGAAAATTTATTCCAACGATTTTATTCCAGTGATTATTATGGTAATTTTATTACAGTGAAAATTTTATATGGCGATTTTATTACAAGCGACAATTTTATTCCAACAATGTTATTATAGCACTATCCTTACAACCATTTGCTTATGATTACCTGATAGCGATTTCCATAAATTTTAATTATTAGACAGTGAATATTGGTTAGCTAGCGATTCCCATAAATTATAATGTTAAGCAATGGACCAATTAAAAGATAGCAATATTATTAGTGATATATATATATATATATATATATATATATATATATATTTGTTAAACATTTTAATGGATAGCGATATATTAAATAAAAAAATAATATATTCAATGAAATTGTGATTGGACAACGAATTTATATATCCTTTTCGATTTCACCCACTATTTACACACAACGATTTTTATAGCCATTCACCCAACGAATTTATGTGGCCATTTCACACAGTGAATTTATAAATATTTTCACACAATGAATTTAATATATGTTGATAGTGATTTTATGTGTATCAGGTGACTATGAATTTAATATATACTGACAACAAATTTATATATTGTGTGACTGCGTTTGACATAGATAGCGATTTTATTTATAGATTTTATAGACAATAATTTTATAGATAGAAATTTTATATTCAATATTTTATATTTACACAACGATATCATATTAACTTAGTAGTATCAGGTAGTTCTAGACAATGACATCATACATTTAATAGACATATTTATCTCAACATTTTTTATCAAACAACAATTATTGTGGACAACGATTTCATTGATTGTTGATAGCGAAATTGATAGACAATGATATCATATAATTGCTAGATAGCCATTTCTAAACAGTTGGCGATATGTTCATTGGACAAAAACATAAATGCATAACAACCATTTATATATAGTTAGAGATATTATCCTCTACATTTTGGATAGCAATATTGTTGTTACTCTGCATTTTTTGGATAGAGATATTGTTGTTACACTGCGTTTTTTGGATAGCATATTACACTCTGCGTTTTTGGATAACGATTATGTTTTTATCATATTATACTCTGCATTGTTAGAGATAAATTAGGGTTAAGACAAATATATGTTAGTGGTTATAAAATGGATGTGCAAAGAAACCTAACAGACTATTAAAATTTGGATTAGGAATGGCTCGAGGAACCTGGATTATCTCAACTCCAATTTTGGCAAGGCCCATCGGATTCATGTAATGGTGAATAACTGCCAAGTAGAGCACCAGTCGAATGTGCTCGAGATGTCAAGTACCATCACTGATTAGACCCTTAGTATTTTGATAGATCAAGGTGCTATAGAGAGTTTCATTTCTAGTGCAGCGCTAAAAAG
Organism: Picea engelmannii; assembly: GCA_009831015.1. Taxonomy (NCBI): domain Eukaryota; kingdom Viridiplantae; phylum Streptophyta; class Pinopsida; order Pinales; family Pinaceae; genus Picea; species Picea engelmannii. Next base: position 685,662 of record ML778082.1, on the reverse strand, counting down.
AATTAAGGTAAAGGCAGTCGAACAAGATGAGTTTAACTTTGTAGAAATTGCTTCGGGTGGCAAACCGAAGGTTAGAGGGAAGGTTATAGGTTGTAGCCTTAACCTGGGAGAGGTTTTCACCAGGGCCAACCTGTACGTCACAATATTAGGATCTTATGACGTCATGATCGACATGGATTGGTTGGAATCACATGAGGCGATACTCAACTGTAAGACGAAACAGTTGAGCCTGGTTGATGATGAGGGGAAAAGATGTGTTATTGTAGGTTGGAACTAGGGAGTTTCCCTGAGGTTCATCTCTTCCTTGTAGCTATGGAAGAGCATTCATAAGGGATGTAAGATTTATGCAATACTTGCATTAAACAATAAGGGAGTAGCAGAAGGTCTAGAACACCTTCTGGTGGTGAGAGAGCTTGCAGACATATTCCCTGAGGAGTTACCTGGGATGCCTTGGGAGAAGGAATTGGAATTTACCATAGACCTAAAACTGAGGACTGAACCAATAGAAATAATTCCTTATTGGATGTCTACCCCAGAGTTACAGGAGTTGAGAATGCAACTGAAGGAGTTGTTGGACCTAGGACTTATACGTCCAAGTGTGTCACTATGGGGTGCGCCTTTTATTTTCATACAGAAGAAGGATGGGTTGTGGAGAATTTGCATTGACTACCATCAATTCAACAAGGCAACGATCAAGAATCAATATCTATTGCCAAGGATTGATGATCTGTTTGATCAAATGAAGGGTGTGATGGTGTTTTCAAAGATCAACTTGAGATCAGGGTATCACCAGTTACGGATCAAGGAGGAATACATCCCTAAGACTGCCTTTAAGACAAGTTTTGGAAATTACGAGTTTATTGTTTTACCTTTTGGAATTACAAATTCCCCTATGGTATTTCTGAGTTTGATGAACAGGGTGCTCTGCGAATACTTGGACAAGTTCATCCGAGTATTCATAGACAATATTTTGATTTACTCTTAAATGTTGGAGGAGCATGATGAGCAAATGCGCTTTGTACTACAGTGTTTGTGAGAGAATAAATTGTATGGGAAATTGTCTAAATGATCGTTTTATCAATCGAGGATTCATTACTTAGGGCATGTCATCTCCGACGAATGTATCGTCATGGATCCAACAAAGTTCGAGGCTATTATGGAATGGCCTGTGATGATGAATGTCCTCGAAGTGTGAAACTTCATGGGTTTAGCGGGATACTATCGATAGTTCATCGAGGGTTTTTCAAAGATATAAAATCTGATTACGAAATTGCAAAATAAGAACAAGAAGTTTGTTTGGACCAAGAAATGTGTGGAAGCATTTCAGAGGCTCAAGGAGTTGTTAGCAACAACACTGATACTAAAGGTTCCTTACATGGATGTAGACTTCTTGGTATGAACTTATGCATCCAAAGAAGGCTTAGGGGGAGTCTTGATGTAAGATGGTCGAGTGATCCCTTACATCTCAAGGAAGTTGACAAGGCATGAGGATAACTATGTGACACGCAACTTGGAATTTTTAGCCATTGTTTATTCGTTGAGATTTTGGAGACATTACTTGATTGGTCAGAAATTTGAACTAAAATGGATTCCATGTCTCAAATCTTTGGTTAAAGGAATACACTTTGGTTAAAGCTCTCAAAGATTTCATATTCCATGTCCTACAATCAAAAGTCATCGCATATGCTCCTTCACCTATCGTTAAGGATATTCGCATTCAGCCAGACATAGAGGGGAGGAGGAGCCAATGGATTACCAAAATCCTTGAATATGATCTAGAGATCAAGCCCACCAAATTGATCAAAGGTCAAGGTTTAGACAGGATGCTGGATGAATCTAATTGCAAAGCCTTGGGGATAAATTTTGCCAATAATTTCTCAGAAAATTAGTAGGCTGAGTTGTCTGATACAAATGCTCAGGTAGACCCCCCGTTAGTAGGATGTCCTTGGTACAAGGACGTCATATATTTTCTACAGAAATTGCATCCTCTTGATGACATGCAAAGGAACAAGGAAAGAGCTTTAAAGCTCAAATAAATAAGATATTTCCTTATTGACTGGGTTATGTATTGGAAATATCCTCTAGGAGTACTTCTGAGATGTTTGGACCCACAAGTACTCTAGAAAATTATATTTGATTTCCATGATAGCCTCTGTGGGGGACACCACTTTTGGAAAACCACTGCCTACAAAATTCTCATGGATGGGTACTACTGGCCTACTCTACTAACTGATGTCTGTGAAAAAGTTAGAGCCTATATCAAATGTCAAATATTCTCTGAAAAGTAGCATCTAAAGTCCTTTCCATTGAAACCTGTGGTTGCTTCAGGGCCCTTCAAGTAGTGGGTTCTAGACTTCATTGGGGAAATTCATCCTGCATCCAGTGGTCAACATAGATGGATCCTGACTGCCATAGATTACTTTACCAAGTGGATAGAAGTTATCCCTACAAGGAGTGCTTCTCATAGGGTAATCATCGATTTCATGGAGGATATCATAGCAATATTTGGCTACCCGAGCAGAGTCATCGCATATAATGCAACTTCTTTCAAAGTAGAACCACTGATCCAATTCTGTGAGTAGTTTGGAATCAAGTTGATTCACTCTACCCCATACTACCCCCAAGGCAATGGACTGGAAGAGTCCTCTAACAAAAGCCTCATCAATATCATTAAAAGACTGTTAGAGGTTAACAAGGAAGCATGGGATTCAAATCTCAAGTTTTCTCTGTGGGCTAATAGAGTGACAAAGAAAATATTTCTTGGTGTCTGTCCATTCCATCTTGTGTATGGAACTGAAGCAGTTTTTCCCTCTCAACTAGCCTTGCCTGTGGCAAAGTTATTCCAAGACTTCCAGGAAGAGTCTGTTAACATGATCAGAAGGATTCATCAGCTGGTATAAGTGCAGTAGATTAGAGAGAAAGCGATGGGAAGAGCACGTGATCGTCAGCAGAAAATCAAGCAGGCCTTTGACAGGAAGGTGAGAAAAGAGAATTTCCCACTGGGAGATCTAGTACTAAAATGGGATGCACCCAAGCAAGACAAAGGCAAGCATACCAAATTTGAGGCCTTGTGGATCGACCCCTTCAAGATTTTTGAGACATTTTTGAACAACACTTATAGATTGTATAACTTAGAGGGAGAATAAGTTTTTGGTGGTCCTGTAAATGGCCACTTCTTGAAAATGTTTTTTGTTTGAAGTTGTAGCCGACGTTCCACCATTGTAAATACCATCGATGTTTTACACTTATTTTTTTTTTATGGGAGACCCCATAACCCAAAGCAAGGCACTGGAGCTGCGTGTTCTTGGCAGCTTGCAAGGAGCATACCATGCCCTATGGAGCCAAATGTTAGCGCTTAATCTCATCATGTTCTTGTGTGTTGTAGTTTTATGCTTAAGTCTGTGAGTTTGCCTATATTTTCCCGTTTTGCAGACCCGACCATAGACCTTTCCTCCTTATGTGAATTTTTCCTTTTCATTGGAATTCTTCCTTTTGACGAACCAGTTTTCCCTGTCAAAATTTCCTTAGAAGTATCGACCATAAGTTCTCTATTTTTTCTAAAGGCCACAACACTAAGAGCAGATTAATAAGGACTCAAATAAAGAGAGCATGGGAATTGGGATTTCAATTGTTGTAAATTGTTTTGAAAGAATCACAAAGTCCTAATTCACGAGAGGAAGATCTGGGTTGTCCGATCGTAAAGAGTCGAGGGTCGTTGATCTTACATTGGTAATTTTCGGAGGATCAGAAATTGAGAGTTGTTCTCATTGTGAAGGTGTGTCCATAGTCCGACATCCCGAGACCTGAAGGGATGATGGTTTCATTTTGGACATCTGATCAGAATGGATGCGTGTCACCCAATCTGAGCAGTCATGATTTCTCCACTCGAAAGTTTGAGTAGGAAGCACAACGTGAACTCACGAGATGCGAAATTGTGATGTTCCTATGAGTTGGGCCCATGGTCATAACCCAAGGTAATATGGAAAAGTAGGGACATAAAGAAATTAGGCACCTTTCAAGCAGCATGCGGCTAAAGTTTTCGAGGAATCATCATGTCAGTCAGATTTCAGGAAAATCGAATTGTTCATCCAAATGGATCATTTTGTGGTTTCGGGCATTGAAACATTTTGAATAAAAAGGAGTGAGAACTCCTGATATGCGAAGTCCCAAAATCCCATTTGGCTAAGTACAAGGTCACAGCCTGCGGTCACGTGGGGTGATGGAAAGGTAGTGTGTAGAAGATCAAAGCACTCGAGTGGCCACAAGAGAATAGTGGCCTATCCTCAAGGTGTTAAAATTGATTGAAAAGGACTATGAGTTTTCCTGGAACATTCATAGGCTTTAGGCCTCATCCTGATATCAATAAAGGTAGTTAATCATGATAAATAAGGTGGTTGAAACCTCGTTTCAACACATAAATGGAAGGCATGGAGGTTCTAGAGTGGTCAGCCTGTGGTACCCTTGTGGATGAATTTCCCTGCCAAAGCCATACCAATCCGAGATCGCATCTGATAGAAGATTGTATGTGTAGCCTGATAGGAGAAGTCTTAGATGTCAATCCTTGGGTAAGTGACTATATTTTTCTTTTGTAGGGAGCCAGTTGCTTTGAGTATATATACTCAGTTATTATATTTTTTAAGTGTCGATGGTAGAGCAAAGATCTCGTATTGTAAAGTTTTAGTAAAGCCTCTGGCTTCTGGTTATGTATCTGTATTTGAGACTTCTTTTTTAATGTAAGTCAACTCCCCTTCATCTCTTTGTAGCAACTGTTTTAAAACACTTGGGCATGGGTGATCCAGTCAAGGGTAGTTACATTTCTATAATGTATGTTTGATCATAGTAACATCGCCACCAGTTTTAATCATCTTCTCATGTTTTCTGTTCCCTGTGATACTGAGATCTCGAGCATGGATGTTCTAGCTGAGTTGTTGTGACTCCTTTGTAATGTATGATCGATTGAAGAGTTGTTAGAGCATTTTCAGTTCCCTGAAGTTGTGAATTCGAGAGGATCTTGAATTTGAAACTTTTCCTCCTTAGGTTGTTGGATGATCGGATTTCCCTAGTAGATATTTTCACTCTTCTCAAGTTGTTCCCCCAAATCACCACTATACCAAACTTACCGACTGAAGCTAGACCAAGACCTCAATTAATTATGCTTTCGGACCCAGTTTTCTAAGTTAAAGCGATACAATCTTGAGTCTGCATCCATTAGACCACCTTTAAATTTATTCATTGTGACATAAAACTATGATGGGTATCAGGCTTACCTCTACCAAAATCCAGGGTTGACTTATGATGCTAACAAAATTGATGAAGCGTAGTCATCAGAAGAATTGGATGGAAGGGTAATATCATATCACTTCATAGAGGGGGGGCAGGGCGATGATGTTAGAGGTAGGACAACAATGTTAGAGCGGGATCATATGGATAGATACTTTTGGGCGCATAATTATAGAAAGGTTTACAATGATAGAGTTGAATATACTCCCTATGAGGGAGATCAAAAGGGTATGAATCAATGTATCACATGTCCTTGGTGGATTTTTCCTCAAACAAATTTCATAAATTATTCATAAAGATTAATCTTATGAATAAATAGCTAGTTGGGTAATAGTGATTAATATCTTGCAAAAACTTTAGTTGGAAGTTCATCACCTTAGGTTATTAGAGACGAAAAACCTACTATGTACAATACTACATCACCTTAGGTTATTAGGATAAGTATCATTTAATCATTTTTCTGTTGATAGGGAGATCCTCCATGTCTCCCTCCAACATCTCGAGTTAAGAAGTTCCTGATCCAATTTTCTGGTGAATTTGATATGGACCTAACCAAAGTTTTTGAAATTTCATATTTTTTCCTTTCATTTCATTTGCTTTATCCCACTTAAGGACAATATCACCCTCTTAGAAGTCCTTATTTCCTATAGATGACTTATCAAACCATATTTTAATTACTTCTTGATTCTTCATTAAGTTTCTTTTATCTTTTTTCCTTTCTTCTTCAAGTTTCAAAAGCATGTTCAACCTTTGTTGCATTATTGGGAACTCTTTGTCTTAAATAGATTGAGCAAGCTATAATGAAGGAAAAAAGGTGTGTGTAGGAAAAAATGATTCTTTCCCATAGACCAAGAAAAAGGGGGAATTACCCATAGAGGATTTAGGTGTTACCCTATCAGCCCATAAATCATCAGGGAGGATTGAATGCTAGTTTCTTTGGTGATTAATGACAGTTCTTGTAAGGATCTTGATTATATTCTTATTGGTGGATTATGTTATTGTATTCCATTGGGGATGATATTTAGTTGAATATTTGAATTTAATGTTTTGTTCAAGAGCATATTCAGTTAATTTCAAATAAAAAAATTATTTTGCATTATCAAAAAAAAATCTTCAGGAACACCAAATATGGTCATAATGAAGGTTTCAAGGAAAAATATCACTTGATTTTCATTGACAATATTCAAAGGGATTGCCTTAGTCTATATGGTTAAATAGTCTTTTGATGTTATGATGTACTTGTGCAATTGAGAGGAATTGCGATTGATTTCCCGTATCACATATAAAACCCATGGTTGGAATGGGTGTTCAATAGTGATTGGTTGAAGGGAAAAAACCAACTTTCTTTCTTTTCTAGCTGACTTTTGGCATTCCTGGCACTTCCTATAATATACGTGAGAGTCCTTGAATAGGGTAGGCCAATAGTAGCCTACTCTGAGTACTTCATGAGTTGTAGTGTCTCCTCCAAATTGTCCTCCAACAGGTCCATCATAAATTTCATATAGGACCTTGTTGTAGAGGCGAGTCAAATCTATAGAATAGACCTACCAGTCGACTGTGGTAGTAAAAAATGTAAGTTAGTTGAAGTATCTGCTAACTGACTGACCCAGGAAGTTAAGTAGTTACAACTTCCTAGTAACGAGACATATAGGAATATAAGTATAAAAGAATAGAGAGACTTCGATATCTTTGTGTGAGAGATTGTATACATTATACTACATTTCTATATTCTTTAATAAATACAGATCTTTGGGCTCTCACTACTTATGTATGTCTTTGTCTATATCTATATGTATGTATCTTCTATGCTTCTTATGTAAGGACTATTGGTATTTAGATTTATGATATTTGTGGATTCCATCTTTCACAGTGAGTGCATGCGCCCATGGGCCTTTGATTGTGCCCATGTTGATGAGCTTGGTTTGCTCTTGTGTCATGGATTCGGTAAAGTCCTCAAGAGAAGGCATCTTCTAGGTGGCCCGAGAGGTGAATATGAAAGAATGGAATGTGGATATGAATAAAAAGAATTTAGGTGTTAATCCCTAATATTGGCTCATTACCCCTTAATTGGGGCATATTATATTAGTAATTTTATTTTATTTATGTCATCTTTAGGCCATTAGTTGTAATTATACCTCCTAGTCTCCTATATATACCAAGGAGACATTTTCAT
>ML778082.1:667334-678159 GCA_009831015.1 Picea engelmannii | reverse complement strand
CATTTTCATTTTGAATCATCTTGTACTTGAACATTTAAGTGGGGTAAAAGGAGGTTGCCCCCTCGAAGAGGCTTATTATCTGAAATTATCTCTTTTTCAAGGCATTGAGTACTTTTTTTGAGGTTTTTATATGCTATATTGATATTTGGTTCTTAAGATATGGTATCAGAGCTCAAGGTCTTGGGGTTTCGCTGCTACATCTGAGACACCTTGGAATTTTTGTTATAACTTGTTTTCTACAACATTTTAGATGGAACGGCTTGGAGGATATTTAGTATATGGATCAAGGTACGTTGGGTTAAAAATCCAGCTCCTGATGCATTATACTTTAGGAGATACAACCTGTACAAGATAGGATTATGGAATCATCCGGAACGGAGTCATTGCAAAAATTTTTCTATAAAAACTTTTATGTAACATTTTAGACCCTAAACTCTAGAGGATATTTACATAAATTAGTAAGGTATCTTTGGTAAAAATTCCAGCTTCTGTTTCATCTTAAATTTGTAGACACACCCTGTGTAATATAGGGTATTTGACTAGTCCTATTGACTAGTCTCAAGAATGTGTTCCAGGTAAAACAATCATAACTTCCTCCTAGAGTATCCAAATTAAGTGGGATTTATTTCATTGGATCTTGGATAGTGTGTAGTATTTATGGTGGGAGTTTCAAAATTTTATGTCGATTAGTTTGTGTGGGGCACGCTATACAATTGAGATCTCCTGGAAAGGCCAAAAATTGACAAGTTGTGGGGAAGTTACCATAAATTCCACTTGGCACATCCAATTTTGATCAGACCTATGGCATTGTAGAGAAGAAATAGCATAGAACTACATAAAAGAAAGTTTCATACCCATAAGGGATAAAACTTGGGAGATACAATAGAAGAAATATTTTCTAGTAGAACCACCTCAAAATCAAGGTTCAAAAGTGATACTTGGCCAAGATGCCACCCAAAAAGGGAACTTCTACACCAAATAAGCCTCCAGAAAATCCTACTTGGACTCTTAATGAAGGTGAAGAAATCCGTAGGGACATAAATGATTTACAAAAGAAGATAGTAACAAAAGATGAACTACAAGAGATGATAGAGGGTTTAAAAGGGGAGATCATGGAAGTATTGAAAAATTTTGTAACAGAGAAGACACCTAAAAGTGAAAATGCATCCTATGAAATTCATGATGAGGACACAAGGAAGGTGAATCAAGTATGGAGAAACTCCAACTTTGGTTTGAATACCAACCATGTTCGTAAGATTGATATGAGGAAGTTTGATGGCAAGGACCCAATCACATGGATACTTCAGATGGAGCAATTCTTTGATATCCATAATGTGCCACACACACAAAAGGTACGAATTGCTTCTTTATATTTAGAACCTAATCAATTTGTATGGTATCGATGGCTTTGTTCTTGTAAATCACTCGTAACTTGGACAATTTTCACAAAAGAAGTGATAGCACACTATGAGGATACAAGGAGCAATACCTTCTTTAGCCAATTGATAAATCTCAAGCAAAAGGGTTCAGTTACCGAGCACATTGAGAACTTCCAAAGATTGAATATAAAGGTAACCAATATTCTGGATGAGCACTTGATTGATGTATTCATAGGAACTTTAAAGGATAACATTCAACATGAGGTTCACCTTTGGGAACCCAAATCATTGGAGAAGTCATTTAAGGTGGCAAGAAATGTTGAAAGTAAAAATATGGCTATGGCTACTAGAAGGACCAATCCTAACATCTATAGAGAGAACAATGCTCCTTTTTCTAAAACACCTCAACCTACAAGGTTGACACGTCAACAATTGGAGGAAAGAAAAGCAAAAGGTTTATGCTTTAATTGTGACAACAAGTACAGTAAGGGACATAAGTGTGGTGAGAAGAAAGTATTCTACATAGATTGTGAAGAGGAAGAAGAACAAGAACAAGAACCATCTCAAGATGAAAACATAGAAGCAATTTCATCTGAAGAGTTGATTCCCATGATATCGTGTAATGCATTGGCTAGAATTAGCACTCCTCAAACCCTCAAGATCGAAGGATACATCAAAAAGAAAAAGGTAATAGTCCTAATTGATTCTGGCAGTACTCATAATTTCATTCAATATAAATCAGCCAAAGATCTCAATTGCTTTGTATATCTAGTGCCAGATTTTCAAGTAATGATTGCAGATGGAGGAACTATCAATTGCTCAGGAAAATGCAATAAGATCAATCTTACTATGGGGGAATATGTAATGAATAGTCCAATGATTGCTATAGCCATGGGTGGTGCAAATGTTGTAGTAGGAATCCAATGGTTACAATCATTAGGAACAGTGGCATTTAATTTTAAAGAACTTTTCATGAAATTTTCATTGGAAGGAAAAGAAATTGAGTTAAGAGGTATCACAGGGAAACCCGATAAGGTGATAAGCTCTAATGGCATGAAAACATTATTGAAAAAGGGGCATCAAGTCGTTATTGAACAACTATGCTCACTAGATGTTCAAACATCTAAGCCATTGTTAGCGATATTTCTGGTAAGGGGGGTTAGAATGCAAAGGAGTGGGTGAAAAACCCATTTACTATAAGCTCGGGGCGCAAATGTGCTTGTGATTAAGCAGTTAGCAATTTTGGGCGACAGAGATTCGCGTGCCTGGATCAATAGTGTACTTGGGATTCCAGAGCCCCACGACCTTTCTACCTTTAAGCAGAGGGGGGGGGGGTCCGGAATCGAGGGTGCACCTCTTCAATGGCCACGATCGAAGCGCCCGGATCAACGGCGCGCAGAGTGATTCCGGACCCCCCCACCTTTCGACCTTTAGGCAGAAGGGGGGGTCCAGAATCGAGGATGCATCTTTCTGATGGCTGTGATTAGAGCGCTCGGATCAATGGTAAACAGGCAATCCAAACACCATCTGTCTTTCTGCATTTAAATCAAATCGTGACATTAAACTGATGGGTGTTGGGTTCTGCTCCTACAAGCAATCCAGGAGTGAATTCCGACGCTAACATTTCTGGCGCCGTTGCCGGGGAATGAAGTTGAAGATTTTCCTCGGGATTGAACAACAACGATTAACTAATTTTGAAGGTACATCAGATATTAGAATTATCAAGATTTCTACTATGCACCTAGAGACTCCACTGTGACGACTCCACTAGGAGGAACCTATTGGGTTAGTTGTGGCTTCTAGCGGTAGACACACGCGGTCCCATCCATAGTTGCCTCTGGCCATGCCTGAAGAAGATCTGGAGGTGATTATCAGAAAAGGTAAACCCTCCCAAGGAGAAAGCTTTGCTGCAGAACTAGGTATTTCCCCACCTCCTTCTGTAAAAACTCTGTTTTCTTATTCTCAGCTTCGTATCCAGCCTTCTTCAGAGGTCTCCCATTTCCTCAATTTTGGGAGTGTTCCTGCTGAGTTTTCCCCTCCTGGTATGGGTTTGGAGGGAGAAATCCTTGTCACTCCCCCCTCCTCTGAAGCTGTTCCTCGGTATAGACCCGGGACTTCAGAATATTTCCCCACTCCTGTACAAAGAGAGGCACCTACTGACTTGAGCTCGTTAGTCTTCTCCTTAAAACCTCTCCTGTTTCCCACTCCACTTCGAGACTCAATTCTCACAACCCCTTCATGAAATCCTTCTCCTCCAAGTTCTCCTCCACCTAATATTCCTATGGCTAGTGCTAATCCCCCTATGACCAGAATGGATGCCATTATAGCCACTAGGTATGCTCCCCTTGTGTTACCTCAACCCCTCAACGCGCTCCCGGTAGATGGTTACCTCAAGTAGCTATGCAAGTTTACAGGTGAGGGGGACATAGCTATTGAAGAACAACTAGCATCCTTTTATACCTTCGCGGATGATAATGTTATCATGCACGCAGACGTCTGGATGAGAATTTTTGTCCATAGTCTCCAAGGAGAGGCTAGAAAATGGTTCAAGGCCCTGCCTCCTGGATCTATTGATGAAATAGAAGCTTTAGATAGTACCTTTTTGAGACAGTGGGGAGATAAAAAAGATTTCATGTATTACATGACAGAGTTTGGGTCGTTGAAGAGAAAGGAAGGAGAGTCTATATCAGACTTCTCCAAGAGATTTAATAAAATGTACAACAGAATCCCTGCTGAGATAAATCCCTCCAAAGCCTCTGCAAAGATCACTTACTCCAGTGATTTTGATCTTGATTTATGCCTACTGCTCAGGGAGAGAAGAGCTACTACGCTGGCCCACATGCAGGATGCGGCCGTGGAGGTAGAATCTAACATATTGTCTGTCAACCGACTTAGGAACGCAGGTGATAGAAATACATCCAAGAACAAGCCTGAAGCTTCCTCATCCAGTTTCTCTCCCCTACCCCATCAGATAGATGAGACAGCTAGAGGAATAAAATCCCTTTCTGCCAAGATAGAAAGGTGGGAGTTAGAAGGGAAGCCCATGTACAGAAATCCCCAAAATGTTGATAATAGAGGTTTTAGGAGACCTAATAACAATGGGCCACAGGCCTTCCCAAGAGAATAAAGGGAAAAAGATAGAGAGGATAAAAGGATTCAAACCCCCCTCCAAAACAACCTAGTTACTCATCAAGAAGGAGAGGAGATAGAGGAGTTCGACCTCGAAATTCATTGTATTGAAGAGGCTCCTCCTTTTCCCCATTTGACTCAGTCTGCATACAAAAAATCCCTGATGAACATTCAGATCCATGAGTTAGGTAAGGGAGAGAGGGCCGACCACACTTCTAACAGATACAATCTCAGGTCAAGAAAGAAAGAAGGAGACTTTGACAGCCAAGACCAACCCCTCATAGCAGATAAGCCTATTAAAAATGCAGCAACCACGACTAAAGAAAAGAGAACTCAGAGTGCTTTTCCAGTAGCCCAAGAACCTGTCATTGAGGTAAGGGAAGATCTTAGGCCTACTTCCTCTTTTAATTTTGAGCATGAAATTCAAAAGATCAGGATTCCCGTCCCCATCTCTGAGCTAGTTAAAAATGAATACTTTAAAAGGTCCCTCTCTAAGCTGTTGCAAGCTGAGTCCCTTCAGCCTTCCTCTGACTCAATAAACCTTCAAGATGAGAAGCCAACTGTCATCCTAGGTACCATGGTAGAAGACAGAGATGATTCATCCCCTCCCTTCTACACCTCCCTGAACATACATGACAAGGTGTTGCATAATTGCCTCATGGATTCAGGAGCTTCCCATAACCTTATGCCCAAGATAGTCATGGGAGAACTAGGACTAGAAGTGCCCAAGGCCTATCATGATTTGTACTGTTTTGATTCAAGGAGGGTGCAATGTTTGGGAGTCATCAAGGACCTGGTGGTTTCTTTGTTTCAGCTGCCCATGAAGAGTGTGGTCATGGACATTGTGGTTGTTGATGTTCCCCCCAAGTTTGGCATGTTGTTGTCAAGGTCTTGGATTAAGAGACTTGGAGGAACGTTGCAGACTCTGTGTTGATTTCAGGAACCTGAACAGAAGCTTAAGGAAAGACAATTATCCTCTGCCCAACATGGAACACATATTGCAGAAGGTAACTGGTGCATCTAGGATATCCATGATTGATGAGTTTTCGGGGTATAATCAAATATCAGTCATGCCTGAGGACAGAGAAAAAACAGCCTTCACCACTCCTTGGGGAACATTCATGTATGCCAAAATGCCTTTTGGGTTGATGAATGCGGGGGAAACCTTTCAGCGAGCTATGGATATAGCCTTCATCAGGGAGAAAGATCAATTTGTAGTGATCTATTTGGATGATATCACAATTTTCTCCAGGTCAAACGAGGAGCACTGCTACCACTTAAGAAAAGTTTTCCCGAAGTGTCGGAGGTATGGCTTATCTTTAAATCCCAAGAAATATTTGTTTTCTATGAAGGAGTTTAATATATTAGGCCATATAGTATCAACAAAGAGAGTGAGAATTGATCCTAGTAGGGTAGAGGCAATTCAGACCCTGTCACCTCCCAGATCCAAGAAGGAAGTCCAGGCCTTTCTAGGGAAGATTAATTTTTTGAGGAGATTCGTCTCAAAATTTGTTGAGCTGGTGAAACACATCATAGCCATTCTTAGAAAGGGAAATGAAGTGAAATGGACCATTGAACCCAAGGAATATTTTGTGCAGATAAAAAGGGCACTGACTGAGGCACTGGTGCTGATCAGTCCTGACTATTCCAAAGATTTCCTGATTTTTTCTTTTTCTTCTTGTGATACAATACCATCAGTCTTATTACAGAGAAATTATCAAGGGCAAGAGAAACCTATTGCCTTCTACAAAAAGGAATTGAGAGATGCATAACTTCAGTACGAGATCATGGAGAAGTAGGCCTATGCCCTGGTGAAAGATCTCAAAGCTTTCAGAGTCTATGTCTTGCACTCAAGGATCACTGCATATGTTCCTTCGGCCTCTATGAAGGACATTCTTATTCAGCCTGACGTGGATAGAAGAAGAGGTAAGTGGACTGCCAAGATCCTAGAGTTTGATCTGGAGATCAAGCCCACCAAGTTGGTAAAGGGGCAAGGTTTAGCCAAGTTGCTGGCTGAATCTAATTGCAGAGCCTTGGGAATTAACTCCATCAATGAGCAAGCTGAATCATCAAACGAGCATTTCCAGAGTGCCTTATCACTAGCAACATGCCCCTGGTACAAGGATATCTTGTACTTTCTGCAAGAATTGAGGCCTCCTGATGGTATGGAAAAAAGAAAGGTGAGAGATCTAAAGCTCAGAGTGGTCAGATATTGCCTCATTGATCAAACCTTATACTGGAAAGACCCTTTAGGGGTATTTTTGAGGTTTCTGGACCCACAAGAAGCCCAACAAGTTACATTTGATTTCCATAGTGGCCTTTGTGGGTGTCATCATTTCTGGAAGACAATGGCCCATAATATCCTTGGAGCTGGGTACTACTGGCCCACTTTATTCCCTGATGTCTTCAGAGAAGTCAGAGCTTGCATCAAATGCCATAAATTCTCAGGAAAACAACAACTCAAATCTCTACCATTAAAGCCTATAGTAGTTTCAGCTCCCTTTCAGTAGTGGGTATTGGACTTCATTGGAGAAATGAATCCTCCCTCAAGTGGCCAGCACAGATGGATCCTAACTGCAATGGATTATTTCACCAAATGGATAGAAGATGTCCCCACCAGGAGCACTTCCCACAAAGTAATTATCAGCTTCCTGGAGGATATCATAGCCAGATTTGGCTTCCCTAGCATAATTGTTACTGATAATGCCTCCCCCTTTCGGTATGAGCCCCTAATCAAGTTCTGTGAGCAGTATGAGATCTCACTGATTCACTCCACTCCCTATTATCCTCAAGGAAATGGACTGGCGAAATCTTCCAATAAAAGCCTAATCAAACTCATTAAGAAATTGTTGGAAGACAATAAAAGGGCCTAGGATTCAAAACTCAAATTTGCTCTATGGGCTGACTGAGTGACAACAAGGAAGTCCCTAGGCATCTCACCTTTCCAAATTGTTTACGGAACATAGGCCATTTTCCCTACTCAACTCGCCTTATCTGTGGCGAAATTCCTCCAGGACCTTGAAGGAGAGCCCGACCATATGGTCAGAAGGATTCATCAAATGGTAGAAGTGTAGCAGATTAGAGAGTAGGCCATGAACAGGGATTATGATCATCAACAGAAGATCAAGTAGGTTTTTGATAGGAAAGGAAGAAAGAAGGAGTTCGAGCAGGGTGATCTGGTGCTCAAATGGGATGCACCCAGATAGGACAAGGGCAAGCATAGTAAGTTTGACGCTCTCTGGTTTGGGCCTTTCAAGATCCTTGAAGTATTTTCAAACAACACGTACAGGTTGCAGGATCTGGAAGGCAAAGAAGTTTTTAGTGGCCCAGTAAATGGGCATTTCTTGAAAAGATGTTTTTTGTGAACCGCAGGCGGCTCTTTTGTTTGTGTAAATATTGTTTTTATTTTCAGCTCAATAAAAGACTCCATAGCCCAACAGTAAGGCACTAAATATGCAAAAGGTGTTCTTAGAGTATCACAGGGACAACTCTATCCCCCATGGAGCCAAATTTTAGCGATATTTCTGGTAAGGGGGGTTAGAATGTGAAGGAGTGGGTGAAAAACCCATTTACTATAAGCTAGGGGCGCAAATGTGCTTGTGATTAAGCACTCAACAATTTTGGGCGGCAGAGATTTGCGTGCCTAGATCAACGATGCACATGACATTCCGAAGCCCCCCAGCCTTTCTACCTTTAAGCAAAGGGGGGCAGTCCGGAATCGAGGGTGCACCTCTTCAATGACCATGATCGAAGTGCCCAGATCAATGGTGCACAGAGTGATTCTGGACCCCCCCCCCTCGCCTTTCGACCTTTAGGCAGAAGGGGGGGGGTCTGGAATCGAGGACGCATCTTTTCGATGGATGTGATTAGAGCACCCGGATTAATGGCGCACAGGAAATCGAGACACCATCTGTCTTTCTGCATTTAAATCAACGTGGGGCCCCCTTTCCTTTCGTGTCATCTCGTCATCTGTTTTCCACCTAACCATGTGATGAGGATCGCTCCCATTAGCCCCCATCCTCATCCTCCAACATCTGTTCACCTCCCCTCTTCTGGTCTGTGTGGTCCCTTTCCCATCTCATCATCCACTCACCACCTGCCATGTGTACCACTCCCCTTCCGCTTATTTCCTCTTGCCATGTGTCTTCCCCCATAACCTTTCTCACACCTCATCAGTTCATATCACACCCTCATAGTTTCAGTGCCACCACTCCCGTTATGCACCCCATCCTTCATGCTGGCTTCCACGCCCATTCATCGGGCTGTTTAGCTAATCCAGGTGGTAGCATGAGGGGTCTTCCACGTCCACAAGGTGCCAAGTCGGCCGGGTCATCCTCAATCCCAATGAAGAAGTTATTAAGGTAGTTGGTGGTGCTTAGACATCGCCTTCGCCATAATGGGAAGTCCGACGACGAATTAAAGGCACGTCGATTCACCCACGGAGCTGTCATAAGTTCAATTGTGTCTGCCATAGGTGCACGATCATTCAGAGACTACGGTTGCAGATTGTCAAAAGCCATGAAGACGCAATGTGTTTAATGCAGCGTCTCAATTTTTTCGATGTTGTTTTTTTGAGTATATGTAGGTGTTTTCGCCATTTTGGTATCTATCAATGGTAGAGAAAAGCTCCCAACTGTAAAGTTTTAACAACCACTCTGGTTTCCTGGTTATGCATCTGTATCTGAGATTTCTTGTTTTATGAAAAACAGTTTCTTCACTCCATCTATGTTTCTGTCTCATACCATAGAGTTCATGGTCGAATGATTCACATGAATTGTTATAGTTATGATATGATAAAGGATTTGTCGTGCATTATTGTATTCCCTGGTCTCCTACATTTGAATGTAAGAGGATCTCGTGTTTGGACGCTTTCTTCTCCAGTCTGTTAGGAACCTGATGTTTGTGGCAGACCCTCACACTCTTCTTGTATAAGTCTTCCCCCTGCTCACCCTTATTACAAATCATTGTTTGACTTTTATCTAAGACCTCACTTGCTCATGCATGCCTGTCCTAGTTTCAGAGTTGAGACTATATTGTTCGGAGTTTACTTCCATTTGATCACCCCTTTCTAATCAAATCGTGACATTAAACTAATGGGTGTCAGGCTCTACTCCTGCAAGCAATCCAGGAGTGACTTTCGACGCTAACAACCATCTATTCCTCAAGATCTCCAAAGGATCATTGATAAGCATTCCAAAATATTTGAAGATATTCCCAAAGGTCTTCCACGCACTCAAAATCATGATCATGAAATTCACCTAATTCTTGGGAGTGTTCCTCCTAACATCAGGCCATATAGATACCCTTACGCCCAGAAGAGTGAAATTGAGTGCATGGTTGAAGAAATGTTAGAGGATGGCATTATTAGACCTAGCCAAAGTTCTTACTCTGCACCAATGGTAATGGTATTCAAGAAAGATAGCTCATGGCGTATGTGTCTAGATTATAGAGAGCTAAACAAGATCACTATTAAAGATAAGTTTCCCATTCCTATCATTGGTGAATTGTTAGATGAACTACATGGAGCAATCTATTTCACAAAATTGGATCTCCGTTCAGGGTATCATCATATCAGAATGAAGGAAGAAGGTATCCTAAAAACAACATTTTGAACTCATGAAGGCCATTATGAATTTTTGGTCATGCCTTTTGGCCTTACAAATGCACCTTCCACATTCCAAGGGTTGATGAATTCCATTTTCAAGCCCTTCCTTCGAAAATTTGTGTTAGTATTTTTTGAGGATATACTAATCTATAGCAAGTCTTGGGAGGATCATGTGCGACATGTTGACAAGGTGCTACAACTACTAAAGGCGAAACAACTATATGCCAAACCATCCAAATGATTCTTTAGAGTAAAGGAGGTAGAGTATTTGGGTCATATTGTATCTCATGAAGGTGTCAAGTTAGACCCTAACAAGATTAATTCCATGATGGACTGGCCGATTCCCAAAACATTGAAGAATCTTAGAGGATTTTTGGGTTTGACAGGTTACTACCACAAGTTTGTTCGGAACTATGGAAGAATAGCAACACCTTTAATGACACTAACTAAGAAGCATGCATTTTCATGGACTCTAGAGGCAACTAAATCTTTTGAACAACTTGAAGAGGTGATGTGTAAATCTCCTGTCTTGACCACTCCAGACTTCACAAAAACCTTTATTGTGGAATGTGATGCCTCGGGAAATGGAATTGGTGCTATCCTAATGCAAGTAGGAAGGCCCTTGGCTTTTGAAAGTTGACCACTCAAGGGAAAGGACTTAGAAAAAACCATTTATGAGAAGGAAATGATGGAAATACTACATGCATTGAAG